>CM066912.1:2023105-2181975 GCA_033964015.1 Scolanthus callimorphus | reverse complement strand
TGGTAAATAGAAGAACTATCCATCAGGTAAGACTATAATACCTATATTAAAGTGGGAGCCATGAGTGATGGAAACCCGCTCGAATATCAGACGTCGGCCGAACGACTGAACCAGATAAGAGGATATGCTTCCCATCGAGAAAGGTCCTCGAAAACGCTGTCACGGACAGGCGCACAGCCGCCGAACATTTACACAAAAAGCTTCTCACAACAATAGACATTATTCAAAAGGAAGGTTTCAACTCCGAGACGAAACTGCACGACCTTGAAGCCATCACTCATCAATTTCAGTTAAATATTAATGAATTGGTAGATTTATTTGATCACGATAGACACGGGGTTATAGCCGATAAGGAATTATCCGGGGAATACGAAGCGCTGAACCGCGCTATCAAGTTAATTACTGTAATAAAGAATAAACAATCTGATAAACTGTCAGAAACAAGATCTCGCAAATCTGGCAATTCGCGCCGCAGTAAGCCAAGGTCGTCCGCTTCTACGAGTAGCTCCGCGAGACTGAAAGCAGAGGCCGCCGCCGCAGTAGAGAGCGCTACTTATGAAAAAGCAATTGCAGAGAAACAGCTTGAGCGCAGTAAACGCGAAGCAGAACACGCAAACGAGATTGCAATTCTACTCGCAGACAAAAAGACTGCAGTCGCATGCGCTAAGGTTAAAGCTATCGAGGAAGCAATTGGGCAGAAGAATTCGAACCGGAAATACCAGCGATAAAGGGTATTCCCAGCACTCGCGCTTCGGATAGGACCAGCGATTGGGTTAAATCAAATCAAGCTAACCAAAGCCCTCTGCCTACCCTGCCAAGCTTGAGCGAAATAGAACAGCCGCGCGCCACACCACAACCCCTGCTACGAACGCAATCGGGAAAACGCCAAACGTTAGCATCGGACCCAGTCCCCCACTCGCGCCAGGCATCCAGTTCCTCGCATCGACCCCTTACAAGGACATAACAAACGTCCAGTTAGTCGAAAGCCTGACAGCCACGAATCAACAAATTGTCGAGACGCTCGCGCGCCAAAGTCTTCCAAAATGTCAGCCCGAAATCTTTAACGGAGATCCGACACTATTCCACCCCTGGAGAGCCACCTTCAAGGCAATGATCAGCGACGCGAACGTGTCTGCAGTCCAGGAACTAAATTACCTCAGAAGCTATACTGAGGGCGACCCGCAACAGCTAGTGGACAACTTCAGAAAACGCACACAAAACAACACGAACGCGCTCCTAGAAAATTTATGGTCCGAACTAGAGAAACGTTTTGGAAGCCCCGCGATCATATCAAACTCTCTCCTAGAAAGACTACATCAACTGGCAATATTTCAGGAAAGCGATAGCGCAAAGTTGTAGGTTTTGGACCCTGGAATTTCCACATGGGACGTCGTGTCCATGAGCCTGTAATTTCCTCAAGGGTCATTGTTTTGGACCCTGGAATTTCCACAGGGGACTTCGTGTCCCTGGGCCTGTAATTTCCTCAAGGGTCACTGTTTTGGACACTGGAATTTCCACAGGGGACGTCGTGTCCCTGAGCCTGTAATTTCCTCAAGGGTCATAGGTTTTGGACCCCGGAATTTCCACAGGGGACGTCGTGTCCCTGAGCCTGTAATTTCCTCAAGGGTCATTGTTATGGACCCTGGAATTTCCACAGGGGACGTCGTGTCCCTGAGCCTGTAATTTCCTCAAGGGTCATTGTTTTTGACCCTGGAATTTCCACAGGGGACGTCTTGTCCCTGAGCCTGTAATTTCCTCAAGGGTCATTGTTTTGGACCCTGGAATTTCCAAAGGGGACGTCGTGTCCCTGAGCCTGTAATTTCCTCAAGGGTCATTGTTTTGGACCCTGGAATTTCCAAAGGGGACGTCGTGTCCCTGAGCCTGTAATTTCCTCAAGGGTCATAGGTTTTGGACCCCGGAATTTCCACAGGGGACGTCGTGTCCCTGAGCCTGTAATTTCCTCAAGGGTCATTGTTATGGACCCTGGAATTTCCACAGGGGACGTCGTGTCCCTGAGCCTGTAATTTCCTCAAGGGTCATTGTTATGGACCCTGGAATTTCCACAGGGGACGTCGTGTCCCTGAGCCTGTAATTTCCTCAAGGGTCATTGTTTTGACCCTGGAATTTCCACAGGGGACGTCTTGTCCCTGAGCCTGTAATTTCCTCAAGGGTCATTGTTTTGGACCCTGGAATTTCCAAAGGGGACGTCGTGTCCCTGAGCCTGTAATTTCCTCAAGGGTCATTGTTTTGGACCCTGGAATTTCCACATGGGACGTCGTGTCCCTGACCCTGTAATTTCCTCAAGGGTCATAGGTTTTGGACCCTGGAATTTCCACAGGGGACGTCGTGTCCCTGAGCCTGTAATTTCCTCAAGGGTCATTGTTATGGACCCTGGAATTTCCACAGGGGACGTCGTGTCCCTGAGCCTGTAATTTCCTCAAGGGTCATTGTTTTGGACCCTGAAATTTCCACAGGGGACGTCGTGTCCCTGTGCCTGTAATTTCCTCAAGGGTCATTGTTTTGGACCCTGGAATTTCCACATGGGACGTCGTGTCTCTGAGCCTGTAATTTCCATGAGGGTCATTGTTTGGACACTGAAATTTCCACAGGGGACGTCGTGTCACTGTGCCTGTAATTTCCTCCAGGGTCATTGTTTTGGACACTGAAATTTCCACAGGGGACGTCGTGTCACTGTGCCTGTAATTTCCTCCAGGGTCATTGTTTTGGACACTGAAATTTCCACAGGGGACGTCGTGTCACTGTGCCTGTAATTTCCTCCAGGGTCATTGTTTTGGACCCTGGAATTTCCACAGGGGACGTCGTGTCCCTGAGCCTGTAATTTCCTCAAGGGTCATAGGTTTTGGACCCTGGAATTTCCACAGGGGACGTCGTGTCCCTGAGCCTGTAATTTCCTCAAGGGTCATATGTTTTGGACCCCGGAATTTCCACAGGGGACGTCGTGTCCCTGTGTCCCTGAGCCTGTAATTTCCTCAAGGTTCATAGGTTTTGGACCCTGGAATTTCCACATGGGACGTCGTGTCCCTGTGTCCCTGAGCCTGTAATTTCCTCAAGGTTCATAGGTTTTGGACCCTGGAATTTCCACATGGGACGTCGTGTCCTGAGCCTGTAATTTCCTCAAGGGTCATTGTTTTGGACCCTGGAATTTCCACAGGGGACTTCGTGTCCCTGGGCCTGTAATTCCTCAAGGGTCATAGGTTTTGGACCCTGGAATTTCCACAGGGGACGTCGTGTCCCTGAGAATGTAATTTCCTCAAGGGTCACTGTTTTGGACTCTGGAATTTCCAAAGGGGACGTCGTGTCCCTGAGCCTGTAATTTCCTCAAGGGTCATTGTTTTGGACCCTGGAATTTCCACATGGGACGTCGTGTCCCTGAGCCTGTAATTTCCTCAAGGGTCATTGTTTTGGACATTCGAATTTTCACATGGGACGTCGTGTCCCTGAGCCTGTAATTTCCTCAAGGGTCATTGTTTTGGACATTCGAATTTCCACAGGGGACGTCGTGTCCCTGAGCCTGTAATTTCCTCAAGGGTCATTGTTATGGACCCTGGAATTTCCACAGGGGACGTCGTGTCCCTGAGAATGTAATTTCCTCAAGGGTCATTGTTTGGACCCTGGAATTTCCACATGGGACGTCGTGTCCCTGAGCCTGTAATTTCCTCAAGGGTCATTGTTTTGGACCCTGGAATTTCCACATGGGACGTCGTGTCCCAGAGCCTGTAATTTCCTCAAGGGTAATTGTTTTGGACCCCGGAATTTCCAAAGGGACGTCGTGTCCCTGAGCCTGTAATTTCCTCAAGGGTCATTGTTTTGGACCCTGGAATTTCCACAGGGGACGTCGTGTCCCTGAGCCTGTAATTTCCTCAAGGGGCATTGTTTTGGACCCTGGAATTTCCACAGGGGACGTCTTGTCCCTGAGCCTGTAATTTCCTCAAGGGTCATTGTTTTGGACCCTGGAATTTCCAAGGGGACGTCGTGTCCCTGAGCCTGTAATTTTCTCAAGGGTCATTGTTTTGGACCCTGGAATTTCCACATGGGACGTCGTGTCTCTGAGCCTGTAATTTCCTCGAGGGTCATTGTTTTGGACACTGAAATTTCCACAGGGGACGTCGTGTCACTGTGCCTGTAATTTCCTCCAGGGTCATTGTTTTGGACCCTGGAATTTCCACAGGGGACATCGTGTCCCTGTGTCCCTGAGCCTGTAATTTCCTCAAGGTTCATAGGTTTTGGACCCTGGAATTTCCACATGGGACGTCGTGTCCCTGAGCCTGTAATTTCCTCAAGGGTCATTGTTTTGGACCCTGGAATTTCCACAGGGGACATCGTGTCCCTGAGCCTGTAATTTCCTCAAGGGTCATTGTTATGGACCCTGGAATTTCCACAGGGGACGTCGTGTCCCTGAGCCTGTAATTTCCTCAAGGGTCATTGTTATGGACCCTGGAATTTCCACAGGGGACGTCGTGTCCCTGAGCCTGTAATTTCCTCAAGGGTCATTGTTTTGGACCTTGGAATTTCAACAGGGGACGTCGTGTCCCTGAGCCTGTAATTTCCTCAAGGGTCATTGTTTTGGATCCTGGAATTTCCACAGGGGACGTCGTGTCCCTGTGTCCTCAGCCTGTAATTTCCTCAAGTTTCATAGGTTTTGGATCCTGGAATTTCCACAGGGGACGTCGTGTCCCTGTGCCTGTAATTTCCTCAAGGGTAATTGTTTTGGACCCAAGAATTTCCACAGGGGACGTCGTGTCCCTGAGCCTGTAATTTCCTCAAGGGTCATTGTTTTGGATCCTGGAATTTCCACAGGGGACGTCGTGTCCCTGTGTCCCTGAGCCTGTAATTTCCTCAAGGGTCATTGTTTTGGACCCTGGAATTTCCACATGGGACGTCGTGTCCCTGAGCCTGTAATTTCCTCAAGGGTCATTGTTTTGGACCCTGGAATTTCCACATGGGACGTCGTGTCCCTGAGCCTGTAATTTCCTCAAGGGTCATTGTTTTGGACATTCGAATTTTCACATGGGACGTCGTGTCCCTGAGCCTGTAATTTCCTCAAGGGTCATTGTTTTGGACATTCGAATTTCCACAGGGGACGTCGTGTCCCTGAGCCTGTAATTTCCTCAAGGGTCATTGTTATGGACCCTGGAATTTCCACAGGGACGTCGTGTCCCTGAGAATGTAATTTCCTCAAGGGTCATTGTTTTGGACCCTGGAATTTCCACATGGGACGTCGTGTCCCTGAGCCTGTAATTTCCTCAAGGGTCATTGTTTTGGACCCTGGAATTTCCACATGGGACGTCGTGTCCCAGAGCCTGTAATTTCCTCAAGGGTAATTGTTTTGGACCCGGAATTTCCAAAGGGGACGTCGTGTCCCTGAGCCTGTAATTTCCTCAAGGGTCATTGTTTTGGACCCTGGAATTTCCACAGGGGACGTCGTGTCCCTGAGCCTGTAATTTCCTCAAGGGGCATTGTTTTGGACCCTGGAATTTCCACAGGGGACGTCTTGTCCCTGAGCCTGTAATTTCCTCAAGGGTCATTGTTTTGGACCCTGGAATTTCCAAAGGGGACGTCGTGTCCCTGAGCCTGTAATTTTCTCAAGGGTCATTGTTTTGGACCCTGGAATTTCCACATGGGACGTCGTGTCTCTGAGCCTGTAATTTCCTCGAGGGTCATTGTTTTGGACACTGAAATTTCCACAGGGGACGTCGTGTCCTGTGCCTGTAATTTCCTCCAGGGTCATTGTTTTGGACCCTGGAATTTCCACAGGGGACATCGTGTCCCTGTCCCTGAGCCTGTAATTTCCTCAAGGTTCATAGGTTTTGGACCCTGGAATTTCCACATGGGACGTCGTGTCCCTGAGCCTGTAATTTCCTCAAGGGTCATTGTTTTGGACCCTGGAATTTCCACAGGGGACGTCGTGTCCCTGAGCCTGTAATTTCCTCAAGGGTCATTGTTATGGACCCTGGAATTTCCACAGGGGACGTCGTGTCCCTGAGCCTGTAATTTCCTCAAGGGTCATTGTTATGGACCCTGGAATTTCCACAGGGGACGTCGTGTCCCTGAGCCTGTAATTTCCTCAAGGGTCATTGTTTTGGACCTTGGAATTTCAACAGGGGACGTCGTGTCCCTGAGCCTGTAATTTCCTCAAGGGTCATTGTTTTGGATCCTGGAATTTCCACAGGGGACGTCGTGTCCTGTGCCTCAGCCTGTAATTTCCTCAAGTTTCATAGGTTTTGGATCCTGGAATTTCCACAGGGGACGTCGTGTCCCTGTGCCTGTAATTTCCTCAAGGGTAATTGTTTTGGACCCAAGAATTTCCACAGGGGACGTCGTGTCCCTGAGCCTGTAATTTCCTCAAGGGTCATTGTTTTGGATCCTGGAATTTCCACAGGGGACGTCGTGTCCCTGAGCCTGTAATTTCCTCAAGGGTCATTGTTTTGGATCCTGGAATTTCCACAGGGGACGTCGTGTCCCTGTGTCCCTCAGCCTGTAATTTCCTCAAGTTTCATAGGTTTTGGACCCTGGAATTTCCACAGGGGACATCGTGTCCCTGTGTCCCTGAGCCTGTAATTTCCTCAAGGGTCATTGTTTTGGACCCTGGAATTTCCACAGGGGACGTCGTGTCCCTGAGCCTGTAATTTCCTCAAGGGTCATTGTTTTGGACCCTGGAATTTCCACATGGGACGTCGTGTCCCTGACCCTGTAATTTTCTCAAGGGTCATTGTTTTGGACACTGGAATTTCCACAGGGGACGTCGTGTCCCTGAGCCTGTAATTTCCTCAAGGGTCATAGGTTTTGGACCCCGGAATTTCCACAGGGGACGTCGTGTCCCTGAGCCTGTAATTTCCTCAAGGGTCATTGTTTTGGACCCTGGAATTTCCACAGGGGACGTCGTGTCCCTGAGCCTGTAATTTCCTCAAGGGTCATTGTTTTGGACCCTGGAATTTCCACATGGGACGTCGTGTCCCTGAGCCTGTAATTTCCTCAAGGGTCATTGTTTTGGACCCTGGAATTTCCACAGGGGACGTCGTGTCCCTGAGCCTGTAATTTCCTCAAGGGTAATTGTTTTGGACCCCGGAATTTCCAAAGGGGACGTCGTGTCCCTGAGCCTGTAATTTCCTCAAGGGTCATTGTTTTGGACCCTGGAATTTCCACAGGGGACGTCGTGTCCCTGAGCCTGTAATTTCCTCAAGGGGCATTGTTTTGGACCCTGGAATTTCCACAGGGGACGTCGTGTCCCTGAGCCTGTAATTTCCTCAAGGGTCATTGTTTTGGACCCTGGAATTTCCAAAGGGGACGTCGTGTCCCTGAGCCTGTAATTTTCTCAAGGGTCATTGTTTTGGACCCTGGAATTTCCACATGGGACGTCGTGTCCCTGAGCCTGTAATTTCCTCAAGGGTCATTGTTTTGGACACTGAAATTTCCACAGGGGACGTCGTGTCACTGTGCCTGTAATTTCCTCAAGGGTCATTGTTTTGGACCCTGGAATTTCCACAGGGGACATCGTGTCCCTGTGTCCCTGAGCCTGTAATTTCCTCAAGGTTCATAGGTTTTGGACCCTGGAATTTCCACAGGGGACGTCGTGTCCCTGAGCCTGTAATTTCCTCAAGGGTCATTGTTTTGGACCCTGGAATTTCCACAGGGGACATCGTGTCCCTGAGCCTGTAATTTCCTCAAGGGTCATTGTTTTGGACCCTGGAATTTCCACAGGGGACGTCGTGTCCCTGAGCCTGTAATTTCCTCAAGGGTCATTGTTATGGACCCTGGAATTTCCACAGGGGACGTCGTGTCCCTGAGCCTGTAATTTCCTCAAGGGTCATTGTTTTGGACCTTGGAATTTCAACAGGGACGTCGTGTCCCTGAGCCTGTAATTTCCTCAAGGGTCATTGTTTTGGATCCTGGAATTTCCACAGGGGACGTCGTGTCCCTGTGTCCCTCAGCCTGTAATTTCCTCAAGTTTCATAGGTTTTGGATCCTGGAATTTCCACAGGGGACGTCGTGTCCCTGTGCCTGTAATTTCCTCAAGGGTAATTGTTTTGGACCCAGAATTTCCACAGGGGACGTCGTGTCCCTGAGCCTGTAATTTCCTCAAGGGTCATTGTTTTGGATCCTGGAATTTCCACAGGGGACGTCGTGTCCCTGAGCCTGTAATTTCCTCAAGGGTCATTGTTTTGGATCCTGGAATTTCCACAGGGGACGTCGTGTCCCTGTGTCCTCAGCCTGTAATTTCCTCAAGTTTCATAGGTTTTGGACCCTGGAATTTCCACAGGGGACGTCGTGTCCCTGTGCCTGTAATTTCCTCAAGGGTCATTGTTTTGGATCCTGGAATTTCCACAGGGGACGTCGTGTCCCTGAGCCTGTATTTCCTCAAGTTTCATTGTTTTGGACCCTGGAATTTCCACAGGGGACGTCGTGTCCCTGAGCCTGTAATTTCCTCAAGGGTCATTGTTTTGGACCCTGGAATTTCCACATGGGACGTCGTGTCCCTGAGCCTGTAATTTCCTCAAGGGTCATTGTTTTGGACCCGGAATTTCCACAGGGGACGTCGTGTCCCTGAGCCTGTAATTTCCTCAAGGGTCATTGATTTGGACCCTGGAATTTCCACAGGGGACGTCGTGTCCCTGAGCCTGTAATTTCCTCAAGGGTCATTGTTTTGGACCCTGGAATTTCCACAGGGGACTTCGTGTCCCTGGGCCTGTAATTTCCTCAAGGGTCATAGGTTTTGGACCCTGGAATTTCCACAGGGGACGTCGTGTCCCTGAGCCTGTAATTTCCTCAAGGGTCATTGTTTTGGACATTCGAATTTCCACATGGGACGTCGTGTCCCTGAGCCTGTAATTTCCTCAAGGGTAATTGTTTTGGACCCTGGAATTTCCACAGGGGACTTCGTGTCCCAGGGCCTGTAATTTCCTCATGGGACGTCGTGTCCCTGAGCCTGTAATGTCCTCAAGGGTCATTGTTTTGGACCCTGAATTTCCACAGGGGACGTCGTGTCCCTGTGCCTGTAATTTCCTCAAGGGTAATTGTTTTGGACCCCGGAATTTCCACAGGGGACGTCGTGTCCCTGAGCCTGTAATTTCCTCAAGGGTCATTGTTTTGGATCCTGGAATTTCCACAGGGGACGTCGTGTCCCAGGGCCTGTAATTTCCTCATGGGACGTCGTGTCCCTGTGCCTGTAATTTCCTCAAGGGTAATTGTTTTGGACCCCGGAATTTCCACAGGGGACGTCGTGTCCCTGAGCCTGTAATTTCCTCAAGGGTCATTGTTTTGGATCCTGGAATTTCCACAGGGGACGTCGTGTCCCTGAGCCTGTAATTTCCTCAAGGGTCATTGTTTTGGATCCTGGAATTTCCACAGGGACGTCGTGTCCCTGTGTCCCTGAGCCTGTAATTTCCTCAAGTTTCATAGGTTTTGGACCCTGGAATTTCCACAGGGGACGTCGTGTCCCTGAGCCTGTAATTTCCTCAAGGGTCATTGTTTTGGACCCTGGAATTTCCACAGGGGACGTCTTGTCCCTGAGACTGTAATTTCCTCAAGGGTCATTGTTTTGGACCCTGGAATTTCCACAGGGGACGTCGTGTCCCTGAGCCTGTAATTTCCTCAAGGGTCATTGTTTTGGACCCTTGAATTTCCACAGGGGACGTCGTGTCCCTGAGCCTGTAATTTCCTCAAGGGTCATAGGTTTTGGACCCTGGAATTTCCACATGGGACGTCGTGTCCCTGAGCCTGTAATTTCCTCAAGGGTCATTGTTTTGGACCCTGGAATTTCCACAGGGGACGTCGTGTCCCTGAGCCTGTAATTTCCTCAAGGGTCATTGTTTTGGACCCTGGAATTTCCACAGGGGACGTCGTGTCCCTGAGCCTGTAATTTCCTCAAGGGTCATTGTTTTGGACCTTGGAATTTCCACAGGGGACGTCGTGTCCCTGAGCCTGTAATTTCCTCAAGGGTCATAGTTTTGGACCCTGGAATTTCCACAGGGGACGTCGTGTCCCTGAGCCTGTAATTTCCTCAAGGGTCATTGTTTTGGACCCTGGAATTTCCACAGGGGACGTCGTGTCCCTGAGCCTGTAATTTCCTCAAGGGTCATTGTTTTGGACCCTGGAATTTCCACAGGGACGTCGTGTCCCTGAGCCTGTAATTTCCTCAAGGGTCATTGTTTTGGACCCTGGAATTTCCACAGGGGACGTCGTGTCCTTGAGCCTGTAATTTCCTCAAGGGTCATTGTTTTGGACCCTGGAATTTCCACAGGGGACGTCGTGTCCCTGAGCCTGTAATTTCCTCAAGGGTCATTGTTTTGGACCCTGGAATTTCCACAGGGGACGTCGTGTCCCTGAGCCTGTAATTTCCTCAAGGGTCATTGTTTTGGACCCTGGAATTTCCACAGGGGACGTCGTGTCCCTGAGCCTGTAATTTCCTCAAGGGTCATTGTTTTGGACCCTGGAATTTCCACAGGGACGTCGTGTCCCTGAGCCTGTAATTTCCTCAAGGGTCATTGTTTTGGACCCTGGAATTTCCACAGGGGACGTCGTGTCCCTGAGCCTGTAATTTCCTCAAGGGTCATTGTTTTGGACCCTGGAATTTCCACAGGGGACGTCGTGTCCCTGAGCCTGTAATTTCCTCAAGGGTCATTGTTTTGGACCCTGGAATTTCCACAGGGGACGTCGTGTCCCTGAGCCTGTAATTTCCTCAAGGGTCATTGTTTTGGACCCTGGAATTTCCACAGGGGACGTCGTGTCCCTGAGCCTGTAATTTCCTCAAGGGTCATTGTTTTGGACCCTGGAATTTCCACAGGGGACGTCGTGTCCCTGAGCCTGTAATTTCCTCAAGGGTCATTGTTTTGGACCCTGGAATTTCCACAGGGGACGTCGTGTCCCTGAGCCTGTAATTTCCTCAAGGGTCATTGTTTTGGACCCTGGAATTTCCACAGGGGACGTCGTGTCCCTGAGCCTGTAATTTCCTCAAGGGTCATTGTTTTGGACCCTGGAATTTCCACAGGGGACGTCGTGTCCCTGAGCCTGTAATTTCCTCAAGGGTCATTGTTTTGGACCCTGGAATTTCACATGGGACGTCGTGTCCCTGAGCCTGTAATTTCCTCAAGGGTCATTGTTTTGGACCTCGAATTTCCACAGGGGACGTCGTGTCCCTGAGCCTGTAATTTCCTCAAGGGTCATTGTTTTGGACCCTGGAATTTCCACAGGGGACGTCGTGTCCCTGAGCCTGTAATTTCCTCAAGGGTCATTGTTTTGGACCCTGGAATTTCCACAGGGGACGTCGTGTCCTGAGCCTGTAATTTCCTCAAGGGTCATTGTTTTGGACCCTGGAATTTCCACATGGGACGTCGTGTCCCTGAGCCTGTAATTTCCTCAAGGGTCATTGTTTTGGACACTGGAATTTCCACAGGGGACGTCGTGTCCCTGAGCCTGTAATTTCCTCAAGGGTCATTGTTTTGGACCCTGGAATTTCCACAGGGGACGTCGTGTCCCTGAGCCTGTAATTTCCTCAAGGGTCATTGTTTTGGACCCTGGAATTTCCACAGGGGACGTCGTGTCCCTGAGCCTGTAATTTCCTCAAGGGTCATTGTTTTGGACCCTGGAATTTCCACAGGGGACGTCGTGTCCCTGAGCCTGTAATTTCCTCAAGGGTCATTGTTTGGACCCTGGAATTTCCACAGGGGACGTCGTGTCCCTGAGCCTGTAATTTCCTCAAGGGTCATTGTTTTGGACCCTGGAATTTCCACAGGGGACGTCGTGTCCCTGAGCCTGTAATTTCCTCAAGGGTCATTGTTTTGGACATTCGAATTTCCACAGGGGACGTCGTGTCCCTGAGCCTGTAATTTCCTCAAGGGTCATTGTTTTGGACCCTGGAATTTCCACAGGGGACGTCGTGTCCCTGAGCCTGTAATTTCCTCAAGGGTCATTGTTTTGGACCCTGGAATTTCCACAGGGGACGTCGTGTCCCTGAGCCTGTAATTTCCTCAAGGGTCATTGTTTTGGACCCTGGAATTTCCACAGGGGACGTCGTGTCCCTGAGCCTGTAATTTCCTCAAGGGTCATTGTTTTGGACCCCGGAATTTCCACAGGGGACGTCGTGTCCCTGAGCCTGTAATTTCCTCAAGGGTCATTGTTTTGGACCCTGGAATTTCCACAGGGGACGTCGTGTCCCTGAGCCTGTAATTTCCTCAAGGGTCATTGTTTTGGACCCTGGAATTTCCACAGGGGACGTCGTGTCCCTGAGCCTGTAATTTCCTCAAGGGTCATTGTTTTGGACCCTGGAATTTCCACAGGGGACGTCGTGTCCCTGAGCCTGTAATTTTCTCAAGGGTCATTGTTTTGGACCCTGGAATTTCCACAGGGGACGTCGTGTCCCTGAGCCTGTAATTTCCTCAAGGGTCATTGTTTTGGACCCTGGAATTTCCACAGGGGACGTCGTGTCCCTGAGCCTGTAATTTCCTCAAGGGTCATTGTTTTGGACCCTGGAATTTCCACAGGGGACATCGTGTCCCTGTGTCCCTGAGCCTGTAATTTCCTCAAGGGTCATGTTTTGGACCCTGGAATTTCCACAGGGGACGTCGTGTCCCTGAGCCTGTAATTTCCTCAAGGGTCATTGTTTTGGACCCTGGAATTTCCACAGGGGACGTCGTGTCCCTGAGCCTGTAATTTCCTCAAGGGTCATTGTTTTGGACCCTGGAATTTCCACAGGGGACGTCGTGTCCCTGAGCCTGTAATTTCCTCAAGGGTCATTGTTTTGGACCCTGGAATTTCCACAGGGGACGTCGTGTCCCTGTGTCCTCAGCCTGTAATTTCCTCAAGGGTCATAGTTTTGGACCCTGGAATTTCCACAGGGGACGTCGTGTCCCTGAGCCTGTAATTTCCTCAAGGGTCATTGTTTTGGACCCTGGAATTTCCACAGGGGACGTCGTGTCCCTGAGCCTGTAATTTCCTCAAGGGTCATTGTTTTGGACCCTGGAATTTCCACAGGGGACGTCGTGTCCCTGAGCCTGTAATTTCCTCAAGGGTCATTGTTTTGGATCCTGGAATTTCCACAGGGACGTCGTGTCCCTGTGTCCCTGAGCCTGTAATTTCCTCAAGGGTCATTGTTTTGGACCCTGGAATTTCCACAGGGGACGTCGTGTCCCTGAGCCTGTAATTTCCTCAAGGGTCATTGTTTTGGACCCTGGAATTTCCACAGGGGACGTCGTGTCCCTGAGCCTGTAATTTCCTCAAGGGTCATTGTTTTGGACCCTGGAATTTCCACAGGGGACGTCGTGTCCCTGAGCCTGTAATTTCCTCAAGGGTCATTGTTTTGGACCCTGGAATTTCCACAGGGGACGTCGTGTCCCTGAGCCTGTAATTTCCTCAAGGGTCATTGTTTTGGACCCTGGAATTTCCACAGGGGACGTCGTGTCCCTGAGCCTGTAATTTCCTCAAGGGTCATTGTTTTGGACCCTGGAATTTCCACATGGGACGTCGTGTCCCTGAGCCTGTAATTTCCTCAAGGGTCATTGTTTTGGACCCTGGAATTTCCACAGGGGACGTCGTGTCCCTGAGCCTGTAATTTCCTCAAGGGTCATTGTTTTGGACCCTGGAATTTCCACAGGGGACGTCGTGTCCCTGAGCCTGTAATTTCCTCAAGGGTCATTGTTTTGGACCCTGGAATTTCCACAGGGGACGTCGTGTCCCTGAGCCTGTAATTTCCTCAAGGGTCATTGTTTTGGACCCTGGAATTTCCACAGGGGACGTCGTGTCCCTGAGCCTGTAATTTCCTCAAGGGTCATTGTTTTGGACCCTGGAATTTCCACAGGGGACGTCGTGTCCCTGAGCCTGTAATTTCCTCAAGGGTCATTGTTTTGGACCCTGGAATTTCCACAGGGGACGTCGTGTCCCTGAGCCTGTAATTTCCTCAAGGGTCATTGTTTTGGACCCTGGAATTTCCACAGGGGACGTCGTGTCCCTGAGCCTGTAATTTCCTCAAGGGTCATTGTTTTGGACCCTGGAATTTCCACAGGGGACGTCGTGTCCCTGAGCCTGTAATTTCCTCAAGGGTCATTGTTTTGGACCCTGGAATTTCCACAGGGGACGTCGTGTCCCTGAGCCTGTAATTTCCTCAAGGGTCATTGGTTTTGGACCCTGGAATTTCCACAGGGGACGTCGTGTCCCTGAGCCTGTAATTTCCTCAAGGGTCATTGTTTTGGACCCTGGAATTTCCACAGGGGACGTCGTGTCCCTGAGCCTGTAATTTCCTCAAGGGTCATTGTTTTGGACCCTGGAATTTCCACAGGGGACGTCGTGTCCCTGAGCCTGTAATTTCCTCAAGGGTCATTGTTTTGGACCCTGGAATTTCCACAGGGGACGTCGTGTCCCTGAGCCTGTAATTTCCTCAAGGGTCATTGTTTTGGACCCTGGAATTTCCACAGGGGACGTCGTGTCCCTGAGCCTGTAATTTCCTCAAGGGTCATTGTTTTGGACCCTGGAATTTCCACAGGGGACGTCGTGTCCCTGAGCCTGTAATTTCCTCAAGGGTCATTGTTTTGGACCCTGGAATTTCCACAGGGGACGTCGTGTCCCTGAGCCTGTAATTTCCTCAAGGGTCATTGTTTTGGACCCTGGAATTTCCACAGGGGACGTCGTGTCCCTGAGCCTGTAATTTCCTCAAGGGTCATTGTTTTGGACCCTGGAATTTCCACAGGGGACGTCGTGTCCCTGAGCCTGTAATTTCCTCAAGGGTCATTGTTTTGGACCCTGGAATTTCCACAGGGGACGTCGTGTCCCTGAGCCTGTAATTTCCTCAAGGGTCATTGTTTTGGACCCTGGAATTTCCACAGGGGACGTCGTGTCCCTGAGCCTGTAATTTCCTCAAGGGTCATTGTTTTGGACCCTGGAATTTCCACAGGGACGTCGTGTCCCTGAGCCTGTAATTTCCTCAAGGGTCATTGTTTTGGACCCTGGAATTTCCACAGGGGACGTCGTGTCCCTGAGCCTGTAATTTCCTCAAGGGTCATTGGTTTTGGACCCTGGAATTTCCACAGGGGACGTCGTGTCCCTGAGCCTGTAATTTCCTCAAGGGTCATTGTTTTGGACCCTGGAATTTCCACAGGGGACGTCGTGTCCCTGAGCCTGTAATTTCCTCAAGGGTCATTGTTTTGGACCCTGGAATTTCCACAGGGGACGTCGTGTCCCTGAGCCTGTAATTTCCTCAAGGGTCATTGTTTTGGACCCTGGAATTTCCACAGGGGACGTCGTGTCCCTGAGCCTGTAATTTCCTCAAGGGTCATTGTTTTGGACCCTGGAATTTCCACAGGGGACGTCGTGTCCCTGAGCCTGTAATTTCCTCAAGGGTCATTGTTTTGGACCCTGGAATTTCCACAGGGGACGTCGTGTCCCTGAGCCTGTAATTTCCTCAAGGGTCATTGTTTTGGACCCTGGAATTTCCACAGGGGACGTCGTGTCCCTGAGCCTGTAATTTCCTCAAGGGTCATTGTTTTGGACCCTGGAATTTCCACAGGGGACGTCGTGTCCCTGAGCCTGTAATTTCCTCAAGGGTCATTGTTTTGGACCCTGGAATTTCCACAGGGGACGTCGTGTCCCTGAGCCTGTAATTTCCTCAAGGGTCATTGTTTTGGACCCTGGAATTTCCACAGGGGACGTCGTGTCCCTGAGCCTGTAATTTCCTCAAGGGTCATTGTTTTGGACCCTGGAATTTCCACAGGGGACGTCGTGTCCCTGAGCCTGTAATTTCCTCAAGGGTCATTGTTTTGGACCCTGGAATTTCCACAGGGGACGTCGTGTCCCTGAGCCTGTAATTTCCTCAAGGGTCATTGTTTTGGACCCTGGAATTTCCACAGGGGACGTCGTGTCCCTGAGCCTGTAATTTCCTCAAGGGTCATTGTTTTGGACCCTGGAATTTCCACAGGGGACGTCGTGTCCCTGAGCCTGTAATTTCCTCAAGGGTCATTGTTTTGGACCCTGGAATTTCCACAGGGGACGTCGTGTCCCTGAGCCTGTAATTTCCTCAAGGGTCATTGTTTTGGACCCTGGAATTTCCACAGGGACGTCGTGTCCCTGTGTCCCTGAGCCTGTAATTTCCTCAAGGGTCATAGGTTTTGGACCCTGGAATTTCCACAGGGGACGTCGTGTCCCTGAGCCTGTAATTTCCTCAAGGGTAATTGTTTTGGACCCTGGAATTTCCACAGGGGACGTCGTGTCCCTGAGCCTGTAATTTCCTCAAGGGTCATTGTTTTGGATCCTGGAATTTCCACAGGGGACGTCGTGTCCCTGAGCCTGTAATTTCCTCAAGGGTCATTGTTTTGGATCCTGGAATTTCCACAGGGACGTCGTGTCCCTGTGTCCCTCAGCCTGTAATTTCCTCAAGGGTCATTGTTTTGGACCCTGGAATTTCCACAGGGGACGTCGTGTCCCTGAGCCTGTAATTTCCTCAAGGGTCATTGTTTTGGACCCTGGAATTTCCACAGGGGACGTCGTGTCCCTGAGCCTGTAATTTCCTCAAGGGTCATTGTTTTGGATCCTGGAATTTCCACAGGGGACGTCGTGTCCCTGAGCCTGTAATTTCCTCAAGGGTCATTGTTTTGGACCCTGGAATTTCCACAGGGGACGTCTGTGTCCCTGAGCCTGTAATTTCCTCAAGGGTCATTGTTTTGGACCCTGGAATTTCCACAGGGGACGTCGTGTCCCTGAGCCTGTAATTTCCTCAAGGGTCATTGTTTTGGACCCTGGAATTTCCACAGGGGACGTCGTGTCCCTGAGCCTGTAATTTCCTCAAGGGTCATTGTTTTGGACCCTGGAATTTCCACAGGGGACGTCGTGTCCCTGAGCCTGTAATTTCCTCAAGGGTCATTGTTTTGGACCCTGGAATTTCCACAGGGGACGTCGTGTCCCTGAGCCTGTAATTTCCTCAAGGGTCATTGTTTTGGACCCTGGAATTTCCACAGGGGACGTCGTGTCCCTGAGCCTGTAATTTCCTCAAGGGTCATTGTTTTGGACCCTGGAATTTCCACAGGGGACGTCGTGTCCCTGAGCCTGTAATTTCCTCAAGGGTCATTGTTTTGGACCCTGGAATTTCCACAGGGGACGTCGTGTCCCTGAGCCTGTAATTTCCTCAAGGGTCATTGTTTTGGACCCTGGAATTTCCACAGGGGACGTCGTGTCCCTGAGCCTGTAATTTCCTCAAGGGTCATTGTTTTGGACCCTGGAATTTCCACAGGGGACGTCGTGTCCCTGAGCCTGTAATTTCCTCAAGGGTCATTGTTTTGGACCCTGGAATTTCCACAGGGGACGTCGTGTCCCTGAGCCTGTAATTTCCTCAAGGGTCATTGTTTTGGACCCTGGAATTTCCACAGGGGACGTCGTGTCCCTGAGCCTGTAATTTCCTCAAGGGTCATTGTTTTGGACCCTGGAATTTCCACAGGGGACGTCGTGTCCCTGAGCCTGTAATTTCCTCAAGGGTCATTGTTTTGGACCCTGGAATTTCCACAGGGGACGTCGTGTCCCTGAGCCTGTAATTTCCTCAAGGGTCATTGTTTTGGACCCTGGAATTTCCACAGGGGACGTCGTGTCCCTGAGCCTGTAATTTCCTCAAGGGTCATTGTTTTGGACCCTGGAATTTCCACAGGGGACGTCGTGTCCCTGAGCCTGTAATTTCCTCAAGGGTCATTGTTTTGGACCCTGGAATTTCCACAGGGGACGTCGTGTCCCTGAGCCTGTAATTTCCTCAAGGGTCATTGTTTTGGACCCTGGAATTTCCACAGGGGACGTCGTGTCCCTGAGCCTGTAATTTCCTCAAGGGTCATTGTTTTGGACCCTGGAATTTCCACAGGGGACGTCGTGTCCCTGAGCCTGTAATTTCCTCAAGGGTCATTGTTTTGGACCCTGGAATTTCCACAGGGGACGTCGTGTCCCTGAGCCTGTAATTTCCTCAAGGGTCATTGTTTTGGACCCTGGAATTTCCACAGGGGACGTCGTGTCCCTGAGCCTGTAATTTCCTCAAGGGTCATTGTTTTGGACCCTGGAATTTCCACAGGGGACGTCGTGTCCCTGAGCCTGTAATTTCCTCAAGGGTCATTGTTTTGGACCCTGGAATTTCCACAGGGGACGTCGTGTCCCTGAGCCTGTAATTTCCTCAAGGGTCATTGTTTTGGACCCTGGAATTTCCACAGGGGACGTCGTGTCCCTGAGCCTGTAATTTCCTCAAGGGTCATTGTTTTGGACCCTGGAATTTCCACAGGGGACGTCGTGTCCCTGAGCCTGTAATTTCCTCAAGGGTCATTGTTTTGGACCCTGGAATTTCCACAGGGGACGTCGTGTCCCTGAGCCTGTAATTTCCTCAAGGGTCATTGTTTTGGACCCTGGAATTTCCACAGGGGACATCGTGTCTCTGTGTCCCTGAGCCTGTAATTTCCTCAAGGGTCATTGTTTTGGACCCTGGAATTTCCACAGGGGACGTCGTGTCCCTGAGCCTGTAATTTCCTCAAGGGTCATTGTTTTGGACCCTGGAATTTCCACAGGGGACGTCGTGTCCCTGAGCCTGTAATTTCCTCAAGGGTCATTGTTTTGGACCCTGGAATTTCCACAGGGGACGTCGTGTCCCTGAGCCTGTAATTTCCTCAAGGGTCATTGTTTTGGACCCTGGAATTTCCACAGGGGACGTCGTGTCCCTGAGCCTGTAATTTCCTCAAGGGTCATTGTTTTGGACCCTGGAATTTCCACATGGGACGTCGTGTCCCTGAGCCTGTAATTTCCTCAAGGGTCATTGTTTTGGACCCTGGAATTTCCACAGGGGACGTCGTGTCCCTGAGCCTGTAATTTCCTCAAGGGTCATTGTTTTGGACCCTGGAATTTCCACAGGGGACGTCGTGTCCCTGAGCCTGTAATTTCCTCAAGGGTCATTGTTTTGGACCCTGGAATTTCCACAGGGGACGTCGTGTCCCTGAGCCTGTAATTTCCTCAAGGGTCATTGTTTTGGACCCTGGAATTTCCACAGGGGACGTCGTGTCCCTGAGCCTGTAATTTCCTCAAGGGTCATTGTTTTGGACCCTGGAATTTCCACAGGGGACGTCGTGTCCCTGAGCCTGTAATTTCCTCAAGGGTCATTGTTTTGGACCCTGGAATTTCCACAGGGGACGTGTCTCGTGTCCCTGAGCCTGTAATTTCCTCAAGGTTCATAGGTTTTGGACCCTGGAATTTCCACAGGGGACGTCGTGTCCCTGAGCCTGTAATTTCCTCAAGGGTCATTGTTTTGGACCCTGGAATTTCCACAGGGGACGTCGTGTCCCTGAGCCTGTAATTTCCTCAAGGGTCATTGTTTTGGACCCTGGAATTTCCACAGGGGACGTCGTGTCCCTGAGCCTGTAATTTCCTCAAGGGTCATTGTTTTGGACCCTGGAATTTCCACAGGGGACGTCGTGTCCCTGAGCCTGTAATTTCCTCAAGGGTCATTGTTTTGGACCCTGGAATTTCCACAGGGGACGTCGTGTCCCTGAGCCTGTAATTTCCTCAAGGGTCATTGTTTTGGACCCTGGAATTTCCACAGGGGACGTCGTGTCCCTGAGCCTGTAATTTCCTCAAGGGTCATTGTTTTGGACCCTGGAATTTCCACAGGGGACGTCGTGTCCCTGAGCCTGTAATTTCCTCAAGGGTCATTGTTTTGGACCCTGGAATTTCCACAGGGGACGTCGTGTCCCTGAGCCTGTAATTTCCTCAAGGGTCATTGTTTTGGACCCTGGAATTTCCACAGGGGACGTCGTGTCCCTGAGCCTGTAATTTCCTCAAGGGTCATTGTTTTGGACCCTGGAATTTCCACAGGGGACGTCGTGTCCCTGAGCCTGTAATTTCCTCAAGGGTCATTGTTTTGGACCCTGGAATTTCCACAGGGGACGTCGTGTCCCTGAGCCTGTAATTTCCTCAAGGGTCATTGTTTTGGACCCTGGAATTTCCACAGGGGACGTCGTGTCCCTGAGCCTGTAATTTCCTCAAGGGTCATTGTTTTGGACCCTGGAATTTCCACAGGGGACGTCGTGTCCCTGAGCCTGTAATTTCCTCAAGGGTCATTGTTTTGGACCCTGGAATTTCCACAGGGGACGTCGTGTCCCTGAGCCTGTAATTTCCTCAAGGGTCATTGTTTTGGACCCTGGAATTTCCACAGGGGACGTCGTGTCCCTGAGCCTGTAATTTCCTCAAGGGTCATTGTTTTGGACCCTGGAATTTCCACAGGGGACGTCGTGTCCCTGAGCCTGTAATTTCCTCAAGGGTCATTGTTTTGGACCCTGGAATTTCCACAGGGGACGTCGTGTCCCTGAGCCTGTAATTTCCTCAAGGGTCATTGTTTTGGACCCTGGAATTTCCACAGGGGACGTCGTGTCCCTGAGCCTGTAATTTCCTCAAGGGTCATTGTTTTGGACCCTGGAATTTCCACAGGGGACGTCGTGTCCCTGAGCCTGTAATTTCCTCAAGGGTCATTGTTTTGGACCCTGGAATTTCCACAGGGGACGTCGTGTCCCTGAGCCTGTAATTTCCTCAAGGGTCATTGTTTTGGACCCTGGAATTTCCACAGGGGACGTCGTGTCCCTGAGCCTGTAATTTCCTCAAGGGTCATTGTTTTGGACCCTGGAATTTCCACAGGGACGTCGTGTCCCTGAGCCTGTAATTTCCTCAAGGGTCATTGTTTTGGACCCTGGAATTTCCACAGGGGACGTCGTGTCCCTGAGCCTGTAATTTCCTCAAGGGTCATTGTTTTGGACCCTGGAATTTCCACAGGGGACGTCGTGTCCCTGAGCCTGTAATTTCCTCAAGGGTCATTGTTTTGGACCCTGGAATTTCCACAGGGACGTCGTGTCCCTGAGCCTGTAATTTCCTCAAGGGTCATTGTTTTGGACCCTGGAATTTCCACAGGGGACGTCGTGTCCCTGAGCCTGTAATTTCCTCAAGGGTCATTGTTTTGGACCCTGGAATTTCCACAGGGGACGTCGTGTCCCTGAGCCTGTAATTTCCTCAAGGGTCATTGTTTTGGACCCTGGAATTTCCACAGGGGACGTCGTGTCCCTGAGCCTGTAATTTCCTCAAGGGTCATTGTTTTGGACCCTGGAATTTCCACAGGGGACGTCGTGTCCCTGAGCCTGTAATTTCCTCAAGGGTCATTGTTTTGGACCCTGGAATTTCCACAGGGGACGTCGTGTCCCTGAGCCTGTAATTTCCTCAAGGGTCATTGTTTTGGACCCTGGAATTTCCACAGGGGACGTCGTGTCCCTGAGCCTGTAATTTCCTCAAGGGTCATTGTTTTGGACCCTGGAATTTCCACAGGGGACGTCGTGTCCCTGAGCCTGTAATTTCCTCAAGGGTCATTGTTTTGGACCCTGGAATTTCCACAGGGGACGTCGTGTCCCTGAGCCTGTAATTTCCTCAAGGGTCATAGTTTTGGACCCTGGAATTTCCACAGGGGACGTCGTGTCCCTGAGCCTGTAATTTCCTCAAGGGTCATTGTTTTGGACCCTGGAATTTCCACAGGGGACGTCGTGTCCCTGAGCCTGTAATTTCCTCAAGGGTCATTGTTTTGGACCCTGGAATTTCCACAGGGGACGTCGTGTCCCTGAGCCTGTAATTTCCTCAAGGGTCATTGTTTTGGACCCTGGAATTTCCACAGGGGACGTCGTGTCCCTGAGCCTGTAATTTCCTCAAGGGTCATTGTTTTGGACCCTGGAATTTCCACAGGGGACGTCGTGTCCCTGAGCCTGTAATTTCCTCAAGGGTCATTGTTTTGGACCCTGGAATTTCCACAGGGGACGTCGTGTCCCTGAGCCTGTAATTTCCTCAAGGGTCATTGTTTTGGACCCTGGAATTTCCACAGGGGACGTCGTGTCCCTGAGCCTGTAATTTCCTCAAGGGTCATTGTTTTGGACCCTGGAATTTCCACAGGGGACGTCGTGTCCCTGAGCCTGTAATTTCCTCAAGGGTCATTGTTTTGGACCCTGGAATTTCCACAGGGGACGTCGTGTCCCTGAGCCTGTAATTTCCTCAAGGGTCATTGTTTTGGACCCTGGAATTTCCACAGGGGACGTCGTGTCCCTGAGCCTGTAATTTCCTCAAGGGTCATTGTTTTGGACCCTGGAATTTCCACAGGGGACGTCGTGTCCCTGAGCCTGTAATTTCCTCAAGGGTCATTGTTTTGGACCCTGGAATTTCCACAGGGGACGTCGTGTCCCTGAGCCTGTAATTTCCTCAAGGGTCATTGTTTTGGACCCTGGAATTTCCACAGGGGACGTCGTGTCCCTGAGCCTGTAATTTCCTCAAGGGTCATTGTTTTGGACCCTGGAATTTCCACAGGGGACGTCGTGTCCCTGAGCCTGTAATTTCCTCAAGGGTCATTGTTTTGGACCCTGGAATTTCCACAGGGGACGTCGTGTCCCTGAGCCTGTAATTTCCTCAAGGGTCATTGTTTTGGACCCTGGAATTTCCACAGGGACGTCGTGTCCCTGAGCCTGTAATTTCCTCAAGGGTCATTGTTTTGGACCCTGGAATTTCCACAGGGGACGTCGTGTCCCTGAGCCTGTAATTTCCTCAAGGGTCATTGTTTTGGACCCTGGAATTTCCACAGGGGACGTCGTGTCCCTGAGCCTGTAATTTCCTCAAGGGTCATTGTTTTGGACCCTGGAATTTCCACAGGGGACGTCGTGTCCCTGAGCCTGTAATTTCCTCAAGGGTCATTGTTTTGGACCCTGGAATTTCCACAGGGGACGTCGTGTCCCTGAGCCTGTAATTTCCTCAAGGGTCATTGTTTTGGACCCTGGAATTTCCACAGGGGACGTCGTGTCCCTGAGCCTGTAATTTCCTCAAGGGTCATTGTTTTGGACCCTGGAATTTCCACAGGGGACGTCGTGTCCCTGAGCCTGTAATTTCCTCAAGGGTCATTGTTTTGGACCCTGGAATTTCCACAGGGGACGTCGTGTCCCTGAGCCTGTAATTTCCTCAAGGGTCATTGTTTTGGACCCTGGAATTTCCACAGGGGACGTCGTGTCCCTGAGCCTGTAATTTCCTCAAGGGTCATTGTTTTGGACCCTGGAATTTCCACAGGGGACGTCGTGTCCCTGAGCCTGTAATTTCCTCAAGGGTCATTGTTTTGGACCCTGGAATTTCCACAGGGGACGTCGTGTCCCTGAGCCTGTAATTTCCTCAAGGGTCATTGTTTTGGACCCTGGAATTTCCACAGGGGACGTCGTGTCCCTGAGCCTGTAATTTCCTCAAGGGTCATTGTTTTGGACCCTGGAATTTCCACAGGGGACGTCGTGTCCCTGAGCCTGTAATTTCCTCAAGGGTCATTGTTTTGGACCCTGGAATTTCCACAGGGGACGTCGTGTCCCTGAGCCTGTAATTTCCTCAAGGGTCATTGTTTTGGACCCTGGAATTTCCACAGGGGACGTCGTGTCCCTGAGCCTGTAATTTCCTCAAGGGTCATTGTTTTGGACCCTGGAATTTCCACAGGGGACGTCGTGTCCCTGAGCCTGTAATTTCCTCAAGGGTCATTGTTTTGGACCCTGGAATTTCCACAGGGGACGTCGTGTCCCTGAGCCTGTAATTTCCTCAAGGGTCATTGTTTTGGACCCTGGAATTTCCACAGGGGACGTCGTGTCCCTGTCCCTGAGCCTGTAATTTCCTCAAGGGTCATTGTTTTGGACCCTGGAATTTCCACAGGGGACGTCGTGTCCCTGAGCCTGTAATTTCCTCAAGGGTCATTGTTTTGGACCCTGGAATTTCCACAGGGGACGTCGTGTCCCTGAGCCTGTAATTTCCTCAAGGGTCATTGTTTTGGACCCTGGAATTTCCACAGGGGACGTCGTGTCCCTGAGCCTGTAATTTCCTCAAGGGTCATTGTTTTGGACCCTGGAATTTCCACAGGGGACGTCGTGTCCCGTGTCCCTGAGCCTGTAATTTCCTCAAGGGTCATTGTTTTGGACCCTGGAATTTCCACAGGGGACGTCGTGTCCCTGAGCCTGTAATTTCCTCAAGGGTCATTGTTTTGGACCCTGGAATTTCCACAGGGGACGTCGTGTCCCTGAGCCTGTAATTTCCTCAAGGGTCATTGTTTTGGACCCTGGAATTTCCACAGGGGACGTCGTGTCCCTGAGCCTGTAATTTCCTCAAGGGTCATTGTTTTGGACCCTGGAATTTCCACAGGGGACGTCGTGTCCCTGAGCCTGTAATTTCCTCAAGGGTCATTGTTTTGGACCCTGGAATTTCCACAGGGGACGTCGTGTCCCTGAGCCTGTAATTTCCTCAAGGGTCATTGTTTTGGACCCTGGAATTTCCACAGGGGACGTCGTGTCCCTGAGCCTGTAATTTCCTCAAGGGTCATTGTTTTGGACCCTGGAATTTCCACAGGGGACGTCGTGTCCCTGAGCCTGTAATTTCCTCAAGGGTCATTGTTTTGGACCCTGGAATTTCCACAGGGGACGTCGTGTCCCTGAGCCTGTAATTTCCTCAAGGGTCATTGTTTTGGACCCTGGAATTTCCACAGGGGACGTCGTGTCCCTGAGCCTGTAATTTCCTCAAGGGTCATTGTTTTGGACCCTGGAATTTCCACAGGGGACGTCGTGTCCCTGAGCCTGTAATTTCCTCAAGGGTCATTGTTTTGGACCCTGGAATTTCCACAGGGGACGTCGTGTCCCTGAGCCTGTAATTTCCTCAAGGGTCATTGTTTTGGACCCTGGAATTTCCACAGGGGACGTCGTGTCCCTGAGCCTGTAATTTCCTCAAGGGTCATTGTTTTGGACCCTGGAATTTCCACAGGGGACGTCGTGTCCCTGAGCCTGTAATTTCCTCAAGGGTCATTGTTTTGGACCCTGGAATTTCCACAGGGGACGTCGTGTCCCTGAGCCTGTAATTTCCTCAAGGGTCATTGTTTTGGACCCTGGAATTTCCACAGGGGACGTCGTGTCCCTGAGCCTGTAATTTCCTCAAGGGTCATTGTTTTGGACCCTGGAATTTCCACAGGGGACGTCGTGTCCCTGAGCCTGTAATTTCCTCAAGGGTCATTGTTTTGGACCCTGGAATTTCCACAGGGGACGTCGTGTCCCTGAGCCTGTAATTTCCTCAAGGGTCATTGTTTTGGACCCTGGAATTTCCACAGGGGACGTCGTGTCCCTGAGCCTGTAATTTCCTCAAGGGTCATTGTTTTGGACCCTGGAATTTCCACAGGGGACGTCGTGTCCCTGAGCCTGTAATTTCCTCAAGGGTCATTGTTTTGGACCCTGGAATTTCCACAGGGGACGTCGTGTCCCTGAGCCTGTAATTTCCTCAAGGGTCATTGTTTTGGACCCTGGAATTTCCACAGGGGACGTCGTGTCCCTGAGCCTGTAATTTCCTCAAGGGTCATTGTTTTGGACCCTGGAATTTCCACAGGGGACGTCGTGTCCCTGAGCCTGTAATTTCCTCAAGGGTCATTGTTTTGGACCCTGGAATTTCCACAGGGGACGTCGTGTCCCTGAGCCTGTAATTTCCTCAAGGGTCATTGTTTTGGACCCTGGAATTTCCACAGGGGACGTCGTGTCCCTGAGCCTGTAATTTCCTCAAGGGTCATTGTTTTGGACCCTGGAATTTCCACAGGGGACGTCGTGTCCCTGAGCCTGTAATTTCCTCAAGGGTCATTGTTTTGGACCCTGGAATTTCCACAGGGGACGTCGTGTCCCTGAGCCTGTAATTTCCTCAAGGGTCATTGTTTTGGACCCTGGAATTTCCACAGGGGACGTCGTGTCCCTGAGCCTGTAATTTCCTCAAGGGTCATTGTTTTGGACCCTGGAATTTCCACAGGGGACGTCGTGTCCCTGAGCCTGTAATTTCCTCAAGGGTCATTGTTTTGGACCCTGGAATTTCCACAGGGGACGTCGTGTCCCTGAGCCTGTAATTTCCTCAAGGGTCATTGTTTTGGACCCTGGAATTTCCACAGGGGACGTCGTGTCCCTGAGCCTGTAATTTCCTCAAGGGTCATTGTTTTGGACCCTGGAATTTCCACAGGGGACGTCGTGTCCCTGAGCCTGTAATTTCCTCAAGGGTCATTGTTTTGGACCCTGGAATTTCCACAGGGGACGTCGTGTCCCTGAGCCTGTAATTTCCTCAAGGGTCATTGTTTTGGACCCTGGAATTTCCACAGGGGACGTCGTGTCCCTGAGCCTGTAATTTCCTCAAGGGTCATTGTTTTGGACCCTGGAATTTCCACAGGGACGTCGTGTCCCTGTGCCTGAGCCTGTAATTTCCTCAAGGGTCATTGGTTTTGGACCCTGGAATTTCCACAGGGGACGTCGTGTCCCTGAGCCTGTAATTTCCTCAAGGGTCATTGTTTTGGACCCTGGAATTTCCACAGGGGACGTCGTGTCCCTGAGCCTGTAATTTCCTCAAGGGTCATTGTTTTGGACCCTGGAATTTCCACAGGGGACGTCGTGTCCCTGAGCCTGTAATTTCCTCAAGGGTCATTGTTTTGGACCCTGGAATTTCCACAGGGGACGTCGTGTCCCTGAGCCTGTAATTTCCTCAAGGGTCATTGTTTTGGACCCTGGAATTTCCACAGGGGACGTCGTGTCCCTGAGCCTGTAATTTCCTCAAGGGTCATTGTTTTGGACCCTGGAATTTCCACAGGGGACGTCGTGTCCCTGAGCCTGTAATTTCCTCAAGGGTCATTGTTTTGGACCCTGGAATTTCCACAGGGGACGTCGTGTCCCTGAGCCTGTAATTTCCTCAAGGGTCATTGTTTTGGACCCTGGAATTTCCACAGGGGACGTCGTGTCCCTGAGCCTGTAATTTCCTCAAGGGTCATTGTTTTGGACCCTGGAATTTCCACAGGGGACGTCGTGTCCCTGAGCCTGTAATTTCCTCAAGGGTCATTGTTTTGGACCCTGGAATTTCCACAGGGGACGTCGTGTCCCTGAGCCTGTAATTTCCTCAAGGGTCATTGTTTTGGACCCTGGAATTTCCACAGGGGACGTCGTGTCCCTGAGCCTGTAATTTCCTCAAGGGTCATTGTTTTGGACCCTGGAATTTCCACAGGGGACGTCGTGTCCCTGAGCCTGTAATTTCCTCAAGGGTCATTGTTTTGGACCCTGGAATTTCCACAGGGGACGTCGTGTCCCTGAGCCTGTAATTTCCTCAAGGGTCATTGTTTTGGACCCTGGAATTTCCACAGGGGACGTCGTGTCCCTGAGCCTGTAATTTCCTCAAGGGTCATTGTTTTGGACCCTGGAATTTCCACAGGGGACGTCGTGTCCCTGAGCCTGTAATTTCCTCAAGGGTCATTGTTTTGGACCCTGGAATTTCCACAGGGGACGTCGTGTCCCTGAGCCTGTAATTTCCTCAAGGGTCATTGTTTTGGACCCTGGAATTTCCACAGGGGACGTCGTGTCCCTGAGCCTGTAATTTCCTCAAGGGTCATTGTTTTGGACCCTGGAATTTCCACAGGGGACGTCGTGTCCCTGAGCCTGTAATTTCCTCAAGGGTCATTGTTTTGGACCCTGGAATTTCCACAGGGGACGTCGTGTCCCTGAGCCTGTAATTTCCTCAAGGGATGGGACCGTCGTGGTCCCCTGAGCCTGTAATTTCCTCAAGGGTCATTGTTTTGGACCCTGAATTTCCACAGGGGACGTCGTGTCCCTGAGCCTGTAATTTCCTCAAGGGTCATTGTTTTGGACCCTGGAATTTCCACAGGGGACGTCGTGTCCCTGAGCCTGTAATTTCCTCAAGGGTCATTGTTTTGGACCCTGGAATTTCCACAGGGGACGTCGTGTCCCTGAGCCTGTAATTTCCTCAAGGGTCATTGTTTTGGACCCTGGAATTTCCACAGGGGACGTCGTGTCCCTGAGCCTGTAATTTCCTCAGGGTCATTGTTTTGGACCCTGGAATTTCCACAGGGACGTGTCGTGTCCCTGAGCCTGTAATTTCCTCAAGGGTCATTGTTTTGGACCCTGGAATTTCCACAGGGGACGTCGTGTCCCTGAGCCTGTAATTTCCTCAAGGGTCATTGTTTTGGACCCTGGAATTTCCACAGGGGACGTCGTGTCCCTGAGCCTGTAATTTCCTCAAGGGTCATTGTTTTGGACCCTGGAATTTCCACAGGGGACGTCGTGTCCCTGAGCCTGTAATTTCCTCAAGGGTCATTGTTTTGGACCCTGGAATTTCCACAGGGGACGTCGTGTCCCTGAGCCTGTAATTTCCTCAAGGGTCATTGTTTTGGACCCTGGAATTTCCACAGGGGACGTCGTGTCCCTGAGCCTGTAATTTCCTCAAGGGTCATTGTTTTGGACCCTGGAATTTCCACAGGGGACGTCGTGTCCCTGAGCCTGTAATTTCCTCAAGGGTCATTGTTTTGGACCCTGGAATTTCCACAGGGGACGTCGTGTCCCTGAGCCTGTAATTTCCTCAAGGGTCATTGTTTTGGACCCTGGAATTTCCACAGGGGACGTCGTGTCCCTGAGCCTGTAATTTCCTCAAGGGTCATTGTTTTGGACCCTGGAATTTCCACAGGGGACGTCGTGTCCCTGAGCCTGTAATTTCCTCAAGGGTCATTGTTTTGGACCCTGGAATTTCCACAGGGGACGTCGTGTCCCTGAGCCTGTAATTTCCTCAAGGGTCATTGTTTTGGACCCTGGAATTTCCACAGGGGACGTCGTGTCCCTGAGCCTGTAATTTCCTCAAGGGTCATTGTTTTGGACCCTGGAATTTCCACAGGGGACGTCGTGTCCCTGAGCCTGTAATTTCCTCAAGGGTCATTGTTTTGGACCCTGGAATTTCCACAGGGGACGTCGTGTCCCTGAGCCTGTAATTTCCTCAAGGGTCATTGTTTTGGACCCTGGAATTTCCACAGGGGACGTCGTGTCCCTGAGCCTGTAATTTCCTCAAGGGTCATTGTTTTGGACCCTGGAATTTCCACAGGGGACGTCGTGTCCCTGAGCCTGTAATTTCCTCAAGGGTCATTGTTTTGGACCCTGGAATTTCCACAGGGGACGTCGTGTCCCTGAGCCTGTAATTTCCTCAAGGGTCATTGTTTTGGACCCTGGAATTTCCACAGGGGACGTCGTGTCCCTGAGCCTGTAATTTCCTCAAGGGTCATTGTTTTGGACCCTGGAATTTCCACAGGGGACGTCGTGTCCCTGAGCCTGTAATTTCCTCAAGGGTCATTGTTTTGGACCCTGGAATTTCCACAGGGGACGTCGTGTCCCTGAGCCTGTAATTTCCTCAAGGGTCATTGTTTTGGACCCTGGAATTTCCACAGGGGACGTCGTGTCCCTGAGCCTGTAATTTCCTCAAGGGTCATTGTTTTGGACCCTGGAATTTCCACAGGGGACGTCGTGTCCCTGAGCCTGTAATTTCCTCAAGGGTCATTGTTTTGGACCTGGAATTTCCACAGGGGACGTCGTGTCCCTGAGCCTGTAATTTCCTCAAGGGTCATTGTTTTGGACCCTGGAATTTCCACAGGGGACGTCGTGTCCCTGAGCCTGTAATTTCCTCAAGGGTCATTGTTTTGGACCCTGGAATTTCCACAGGGGACGTCGTGTCCCTGAGCCTGTAATTTCCTCAAGGGTCATTGTTTTGGACCCTGGAATTTCCACAGGGGACGTCGTGTCCCTGAGCCTGTAATTTCCTCAAGGGTCATTGTTTTGGACCCTGGAATTTCCACAGGGGACGTCGTGTCCCTGAGCCTGTAATTTCCTCAAGGGTCATTGTTTTGGACCCTGGAATTTCCACAGGGGACGTCGTGTCCCTGAGCCTGTAATTTCCTCAAGGGTCATTGTTTTGGACCCTGGAATTTCCACAGGGGACGTCGTGTCCCTGAGCCTGTAATTTCCTCAAGGGTCATTGTTTTGGACCCTGGAATTTCCACAGGGGACGTCGTGTCCCTGAGCCTGTAATTTCCTCAAGGGTCATTGTTTTGGACCCTGGAATTTCCACAGGGGACGTCGTGTCCCTGAGCCTGTAATTTCCTCAAGGGTCATTGTTTTGGACCCTGGAATTTCCACAGGGGACGTCGTGTCCCTGAGCCTGTAATTTCCTCAAGGGTCATTGTTTTGGACCCTGGAATTTCCACAGGGGACGTCGTGTCCCTGAGCCTGTAATTTCCTCAAGGGTCATTGTTTTGGACCCTGGAATTTCCACAGGGGACGTCGTGTCCCTGAGCCTGTAATTTCCTCAAGGGTCATTGTTTTGGACCCTGGAATTTCCACAGGGGACGTCGTGTCCCTGAGCCTGTAATTTCCTCAAGGGTCATTGTTTTGGACCCTGGAATTTCCACAGGGGACGTCGTGTCCCTGAGCCTGTAATTTCCTCAAGGGTCATTGTTTTGGACCCTGGAATTTCCACAGGGGACGTCGTGTCCCTGAGCCTGTAATTTCCTCAAGGGTCATTGTTTTGGACCCTGGAATTTCCACAGGGGACGTCGTGTCCCTGAGCCTGTAATTTCCTCAAGGGTCATTGTTTTGGACCCTGGAATTTCCACAGGGGACGTCGTGTCCCTGTCCCTGAGCCTGTAATTTCCTCAAGGGTCATTGTTTTGGACCCTGGAATTTCCACAGGGGACGTCGTGTCCCTGAGCCTGTAATTTCCTCAAGGGTCATTGTTTTGGACCCTGGAATTTCCACAGGGGACGTCGTGTCCCTGAGCCTGTAATTTCCTCAAGGGTCATTGTTTTGGACCCTGGAATTTCCACAGGGGACGTCGTGTCCCTGAGCCTGTAATTTCCTCAAGGGTCATTGTTTTGGACCCTGGAATTTCCACAGGGGACGTCGTGTCCCTGAGCCTGTAATTTCCTCAAGGGTCATTGTTTTGGACCCTGGAATTTCCACAGGGGACGTCGTGTCCCTGAGCCTGTAATTTCCTCAAGGGTCATTGTTTTGGACCCTGGAATTTCCACAGGGGACGTCGTGTCCCTGAGCCTGTAATTTCCTCAAGGGTCATTGTTTTGGACCCTGGAATTTCCACAGGGGACGTCGTGTCCCTGAGCCTGTAATTTCCTCAAGGGTCATTGTTTTGGACCCTGGAATTTCCACAGGGGACGTCGTGTCCCTGAGCCTGTAATTTCCTCAAGGGTCATTGTTTTGGACCCTGGAATTTCCACAGGGGACGTCGTGTCCCTGAGCCTGTAATTTCCTCAAGGGTCATTGTTTTGGACCCTGGAATTTCCACAGGGGACGTCGTGTCCCTGAGCCTGTAATTTCCTCAAGGGTCAGTTTTGGACCCTGGAATTTCCACAGGGGACGTCGTGTCCCTGAGCCTGTAATTTCCTCAAGGGTCATTGTTTTGGACCCTGGAATTTCCACAGGGGACGTCGTGTCCCTGAGCCTGTAATTTCCTCAAGGGTCATTGTTTTGGACCCTGGAATTTCCACAGGGGACGTCGTGTCCCTGAGCCTGTAATTTCCTCAAGGGTCATTGTTTTGGACCCTGGAATTTCCACAGGGGACGTCGTGTCCCTGAGCCTGTAATTTCCTCAAGGGTCATTGTTTTGGACCCTGGAATTTCCACAGGGGACGTCGTGTCCCTGAGCCTGTAATTTCCTCAAGGGTCATTGTTTTGGACCCTGGAATTTCCACAGGGGACGTCGTGTCCCTGAGCCTGTAATTTCCTCAAGGGTCATTGTTTTGGACCCTGGAATTTCCACAGGGGACGTCGTGTCCCTGAGCCTGTAATTTCCTCAAGGGTCATTGTTTTGGACCCTGGAATTTCCACAGGGACGTCGTGTCCCTGAGCCTGTAATTTCCTCAAGGGTCATTGTTTTGGACCCTGGAATTTCCACAGGGGACGTCGTGTCCCTGAGCCTGTAATTTCCTCAAGGGTCATTGTTTTGGACCCTGGAATTTCCACAGGGGACGTCGTGTCCCTGAGCCTGTAATTTCCTCAAGGGTCATTGTTTTGGACCCTGGAATTTCCACAGGGGACGTCGTGTCCCTGAGCCTGTAATTTCCTCAAGGGTCATTGTTTTGGACCCTGGAATTTCCACAGGGGACGTCGTGTCCCTGAGCCTGTAATTTCCTCAAGGGTCATTGTTTTGGACCCTGGAATTTCCACAGGGGACGTCGTGTCCCTGAGCCTGTAATTTCCTCAAGGGTCATTGTTTTGGACCCTGGAATTTCCACAGGGGACGTCGTGTCCCTGAGCCTGTAATTTCCTCAAGGGTCATTGTTTTGGACCCTGGAATTTCCACAGGGGACGTCGTGTCCCTGAGCCTGTAATTTCCTCAAGGGTCATTGTTTTGGACCCTGGAATTTCCACAGGGGACGTCGTGTCCCTGAGCCTGTAATTTCCTCAAGGGTCATTGTTTTGGACCCTGGAATTTCCACAGGGGACGTCGTGTCCCTGAGCCTGTAATTTCCTCAAGGGTCATTGTTTTGGACCCTGGAATTTCCACAGGGGACGTCGTGTCCCTGAGCCTGTAATTTCCTCAAGGGTCATTGTTTTGGACCCTGGAATTTCCACAGGGGACGTCGTGTCCCTGAGCCTGTAATTTCCTCAAGGGTCATTGTTTTGGACCCTGGAATTTCCACAGGGGACGTCGTGTCCCTGAGCCTGTAATTTCCTCAAGGGTCATTGTTTTGGACCCTGGAATTTCCACAGGGGACGTCGTGTCCCTGAGCCTGTAATTTCCTCAAGGGTCATTGTTTTGGACCCTGGAATTTCCACAGGGGACGTCGTGTCCCTGAGCCTGTAATTTCCTCAAGGGTCATTGTTTTGGACCCTGGAATTTCCACAGGGGACGTCGTGTCCCTGAGCCTGTAATTTCCTCAAGGGTCATTGTTTTGGACCCTGGAATTTCCACAGGGGACGTCGTGTCCCTGAGCCTGTAATTTCCTCAAGGGTCATTGTTTTGGACCCTGGAATTTCCACAGGGGACGTCGTGTCCCTGAGCCTGTAATTTCCTCAAGGGTCATTGTTTTGGACCCTGGAATTTCCACAGGGACGTCGTGTCCCTGTGTCCCTGAGCCTGTAATTTCCTCAAGGGTCATTGTTTTGGACCCTGGAATTTCCACAGGGGACGTCGTGTCCCTGAGCCTGTAATTTCCTCAAGGGTCATTGTTTTGGACCCTGGAATTTCCACAGGGGACGTCGTGTCCCTGAGCCTGTAATTTCCTCAAGGGTCATTGTTTTGGACCCTGGAATTTCCACAGGGGACGTCGTGTCCCAGGCCTGTAATTTCCTCATGGGACGTCGTGTCCCTGAGCCTGTAATTTCCTCAAGGGTCATTGTTTTGGACCCTGGAATTTCCACAGGGGACGTCGTGTCCCTGAGCCTGTAATTTCCTCAAGGGTCATTGTTTTGGACCCTGGAATTTCCACAGGGGACGTCGTGTCCCTGAGCCTGTAATTTCCTCAAGGGTCATTGTTTTGGACCCTGGAATTTCCACAGGGACGTCGTGTCCCTGAGCCTGTAATTTCCTCAAGGGTCATTGTTTTGGACCCTGGAATTTCCACAGGGACGTCGTGTCCCTGAGCCTGTAATTTCCTCAAGGGTCATTGTTTTGGACCCTGGAATTTCCACAGGGGACGTCGTGTCCCTGAGCCTGTAATTTCCTCAAGGGTCATTGTTTTGGACCCTGGAATTTCCACAGGGGACGTCGTGTCCCTGAGCCTGTAATTTCCTCAAGGGTCATTGTTTTGGACCCTGAATTTCCACAGGGGACGTCGTGTCCCTGAGCCTGTAATTTCCTCAGGGTCATTGTTTTGGACCCTGAATTTCCACAGGGGACGTCGTGTCCCTGAGCCTGTAATTTCCTCAAGGGTCATTGTTTTGGACCCTGGAATTTCCACAGGGGACGTCGTGTCCCTGAGCCTGTAATTTCCTCAAGGGTCATTGTTTTGGACCCTGGAATTTCCACAGGGACGTCGTGTCCCTGAGCCTGTAATTTCCTCAAGGGTCATTGTTTTGGATCCTGGAATTTCCACAGGGACGTCGTGTCCCTGTCCCTGAGCCTGTAATTTCCTCAAGGGTCATAGTTTTGGACCCTGGAATTTCCACAGGGGACGTCGTGTCCCTGAGCCTGTAATTTCCTCAAGGGTCATTGTTTTGGACCCTGGAATTTCCACAGGGGACGTCGTGTCCCTGAGCCTGTAATTTCCTCAAGGGTCATTGTTTTGGACCCTGGAATTTCCACAGGGGACGTCGTGTCCCTGAGCCTGTAATTTCCTCAAGGGTCATTGTTTTGGACCCTGGAATTTCCACAGGGGACGTCGTGTCCCTGAGCCTGTAATTTCCTCAAGGGTCATTGTTTTGGACCCTGGAATTTCCACAGGGGACGTCGTGTCCCTGAGCCTGTAATTTCCTCAAGGGTCATTGTTTTGGACCCTGGAATTTCCACAGGGGACGTCGTGTCCCTGAGCCTGTAATTTCCTCAAGGGTCATTGTTTTGGACCCTGGAATTTCCACAGGGACGTCGTGTCCCTGAGCCTGTAATTTCCTCAAGGGTCATTGTTTTGGACCCTGGAATTTCCACAGGGGACGTCGTGTCCCTGAGCCTGTAATTTCCTCAAGGGTCATTGTTTTGGACCCTGGAATTTCCACAGGGGACGTCGTGTCCCTGAGCCTGTAATTTCCTCAAGGGTCATTGTTTTGGACCCTGGAATTTCCACAGGGGACGTCGTGTCCCTGAGCCTGTAATTTCCTCAAGGGTCATGTTTTGGACCCTGGAATTTCCACAGGGGACGTCGTGTCCCTGAGCCTGTAATTTCCTCAAGGGTCATTGTTTTGGACCCTGGAATTTCCACAGGGGACGTCGTGTCCCTGAGCCTGTAATTTCCTCAAGGGTCATAGGTTTTGGACCCTGGAATTTCCACAGGGGACGTCGTGTCCCTGAGCCTGTAATTTCCTCAAGGGTCATTGTTTTGGACCCTGGAATTTCCACAGGGGACGTCGTGTCCCTGAGCCTGTAATTTCCTCAAGGGTCATTGTTTTGGACCCTGGAATTTCCACAGGGGACGTCGTGTCCCTGAGCCTGTAATTTCCTCAAGGGTCATTGTTTTGGACCCTGGAATTTCCACAGGGGACGTCGTGTCCCTGAGCCTGTAATTTCCTCAAGGGTCATTGTTTGGACCCTGGAATTTCCACAGGGGACGTCGTGTCCCTGAGCCTGTAATTTCCTCAAGGGTCATTGTTTTGGACCCTGGAATTTCCACAGGGGACGTCGTGTCCCTGAGCCTGTAATTTCCTCAAGGGTCATTGTTTTGGACCCTGGAATTTCCACAGGGGACGTCGTGTCCCTGAGCCTGTAATTTCCTCAAGGGTCATTGTTTTGGACCCTGGAATTTCCACAGGGGACGTCGTGTCCCTGAGCCTGTAATTTCCTCAAGGGTCATTGTTTTGGACCCTGGAATTTCCACAGGGACGTCGTGTCCCTGTGCCCTGAGCCTGTAATTTCCTCAAGGGTCATTGTTTTGGACCCTGGAATTTCCACAGGGGACGTCGTGTCCCTGAGCCTGTAATTTCCTCAAGGGTCATTGTTTTGGACCCTGGAATTTCCACAGGGGACGTCGTGTCCCTGAGCCTGTAATTTCCTCAAGGGTCATTGTTTTGGACCCTGGAATTTCCACAGGGGACTTCGTGTCCCAGGGCCTGTAATTTCCACATGGGACGTCGTGTCCCTGAGCCTGTAATTTCCTCAAGGGTCATTGTTTTGGACCCTGGAATTTCCACAGGGGACGTCGTGTCCCTGAGCCTGTAATTTCCTCAAGGGTCATTGTTTTGGACCCTGGAATTTCCACAGGGGACGTCGTGTCCCTGAGCCTGTAATTTCCTCAAGGGTCATTGTTTTGGACCCTGGAATTTCCACAGGGGACGTCGTGTCCCTGAGCCTGTAATTTCCTCAAGGGTCATTGTTTTGGACCCTGGAATTTCCACAGGGACGTCGTGTCCCTGTGTCCCTGAGCCTGTAATTTCCTCAAGGGTCATTGTTTTGGACCCTGGAATTTCCACAGGGACGTCGTGTCCCTGAGCCTGTAATTTCCTCAAGGGTCATTGTTTTGGACCCTGGAATTTCCACAGGGGACGTCGTGTCCCTGAGCCTGTAATTTCCTCAAGGGTCATTGTTTTGGACCCTGGAATTTCCACAGGGGACGTCGTGTCCCTGAGCCTGTAATTTCCTCAAGGGTCATTGTTTTGGACCCTGGAATTTCCACAGGGGACGTCGTGTCCCTGAGCCTGTAATTTCCTCAAGGGTCATTGGTTTTGGACCCTGGAATTTCCACAGGGGACGTCGTGTCCCTGAGCCTGTAATTTCCTCAAGGGTCATTGTTTTGGACCCTGGAATTTCCACAGGGGACGTCGTGTCCCTGAGCCTGTAATTTCCTCAAGGGTCATTGTTTTGGACCCTGGAATTTCCACAGGGGACGTCGTGTCCCTGAGCCTGTAATTTCCTCAAGGGTCATTGTTTTGGACCCTGGAATTTCCACAGGGGACGTCGTGTCCCTGAGCCTGTAATTTCCTCAAGGGTCATAGGTTTTGGACCCTGGAATTTCCACAGGGGACGTCGTGTCCCTGAGCCTGTAATTTCCTCAAGGGTCATTGTTTTGGACCTGGAATTTCCACAGGGGACGTCGTGTCCCTGAGCCTGTAATTTCCTCAAGGGTCATTGTTTGGACCCTGGAATTTCCACAGGGGACGTCGTGTCCCTGAGCCTGTAATTTCCTCAAGGGTCATTTTTTGGACCCTGGAATTTCCACAGGGGACGTCGTGTCCCTGGGCCTGTAATTTCCTCAAGGGTCATAGGTTTTGGACCCTGGAATTTCCACAGGGGACGTCGTGTCCCTGAGCCTGTAATTTCCTCAAGGGTCATTGTTTTGGACCCTGGAATTTCCACAGGGGACGTCGTGTCCCTGAGCCTGTAATTTCCTCAAGGGTCATTGTTTTGGACCCTGGAATTTCCACAGGGGACGTCGTGTCCCTGAGCCTGTAATTTCCTCAAGGGTCATTGTTTTGGACCCTGGAATTTCCACAGGGGACGTCGTGTCCCTGGCCTGTAATTTCCTCAAGGGTCATTGTTTTGGACCCTGGAATTTCCACAGGGGACGTCGTGTCCCTGAGCCTGTAATTTCCTCAAGGGTCATTGTTTTGGACCCTGGAATTTCCACAGGGACGTCGTGTCCCTGAGCCTGTAATTTCCTCAAGGGTCATTGTTTTGGACCCTGGAATTTCCACAGGGGTCGTGTCCCTGTGTCCCTGAGCCTGTAATTTCCTCAAGGGTCATTGGTTTTGGACCCCTGGAATTTCCACAGGGACGTCGTGTCCCTGAGCCTGTAATTTCCTCAAGGGTCATTGTTTTGGACCCTGGAATTTCCACAGGGACGTCGTGTCCCTGAGCCTGTAATTTCCTCAAGGGTCATTGTTTTGGACCCTGGAATTTCCACAGGGGACGTCGTGTCCCTGAGCCTGTAATTTCCTCAAGGGTCATTGTTTGGACCTGGAATTTCCACAGGGGACGTCGTGTCCCTGAGCCTGTAATTTCCTCAAGGGTCATTGTTTTGGACCCTGGAATTTCCACAGGGGACGTCGTGTCCCTGAGCCTGTAATTTCCTCAAGGGTCATTGTTTTGGACCCTGGAATTTCCACAGGGGACGTCGTGTCCCTGTGTCCTGAGCCTGTAATTTCCTCAAGGGTCATTGGTTTGGACCCTGGAATTTCCACAGGGGACGTCGTGTCCCTGAGCCTGTAATTTCCTCAAGGGTCATTGTTTTGACCCTGGAATTTCCACAGGGACGTCGTGTCCCTGAGCCTGTAATTTCCTCAAGGGTCATTGTTTTGGACCTGGAATTTCCACAGGGACGTCGTGTCCTGAGCCTGTAATTTCCTCAGGGTCATTGTTTTGGACCCTGGAATTTCCACAGGGGACGTCGTGTCCCTGAGCCTGTAATTTCCTCAAGGGTCATTGTTTTGGACCCTGGAATTTCCACAGGGGACGTCGTGTCCCTGAGCCTGTAATTTCCTCAAGGGTCATTGTTTTGGACCCTGGAATTTCCACAGGGGACGTCGTGTCCCTGAGCCTGTAATTTCCTCAAGGGTCATTGTTTTGGACCCTGGAATTTCCACAGGGACGTCGTTGTCCCTGAGCCTGTAATTTCCTCAAGGGTCATTGTTTGGACCCCGGAATTTCCACAGGGGCGTCGTGTCCCTGAGCCTGTAATTTCCTCAAGTCATTGTTTTGGACCCTGAATTCCACAGGGACGTCGTGTCCCTGAGCCTGTAATTTCCTCAAGGTCATTGTTATGGACCCTGGAATTTCCACAGGGACGTCGTGTCCCTGAGCCTGTAATTTCCTCAAGGGTCATTGTTTTGGACCCTGGAATTTCCACAGGGGACGTCGTGTCCCTGAGCCTGTAATTTCCTCAAGGGTCATTGTTTTGGACCCTGGAATTTCCACAGGGGACGTCGTGTCCCTGAGCCTGTAAATTTCCTCAAGGTAATTGTTTTGGACCCCGGAATTTCCACAGGGGACGTCGTGTCCCTGAGCCTGTAATTTCCTCAAGGGTCATTGTTATGGACCCTGGAATTTCCACAGGGACGTCGTGTCCCTGAGCCTGTAATTTCCTCAGGGTCATTGTTTTGGATCCTGGAATTTCCACAGGGACGTCGTGTCCCTGAGCCTGTAATTTCCTCAAGGGTCATTGTTTGGGATCCTGGAATTTCCACAGGGACGTCGTGTCCCTGTGCCTGTAATTTCCTCAAGGGTCATTGTTTTGGACCCTGGAATTTCCACAGGGACGTCGTGTCCCTGAGCCTGTAATTTCCTCAAGGGTCATTGTTTTGGACCCTGGAATTTCCACAGGGGACGTCGTGTCCCTGTGCCTGTAATTTCCTCAAGGTTCATTGTTTTGGACCCTGGAATTTCCACAGGGGACGTCGTGTCCCTGAGCCTGTAATTTCCTCAAGGTCATTGTTTTGGACCCTGGAATTTCCACAGGGACGTCGTGTCCCTGTGTCCTGAGCCTGTATTTCCTCAAGGGTCATAGGTTTTGGACCCTGGAATTTCCACAGGGGACGTCGTGTCCCTGAGCCTGTAATTTCCTCAAGGGTCATTGTTTTGGACCCTGGAATTTCCACAGGGACGTCGTGTCCCTGAGCCTGTAATTTCCTCAAGGGTCATTGTTTTGGACCCTGGAATTTCCACAGGGGACGTCGTGTCCCTGAGCCTGTAATTTCCTCAAGGGTCATTGTTTGGACCCTGGAATTTCCACAGGGGACGTCGTGTCCCTGAGCCTGTAATTTCCTCAAGGGTCATTGTTTTGGACCCTGGAATTTCCACAGGGGACGTCGTGTCCCTGAGCCTGTAATTTCCTCAAGGGTCATTGTTTTGGACCCTGGAATTTCCACAGGGACGTCGTGTCCCTGACCTGTAATTTCCTCAAGGGTCATTGTTTTGGACCCTGAATTTCCACAGGGGACGTCGTGTCCCTGAGCCTGTAATTTCCTCAAGGGTAATTGTTTTGGACCCTGAATTTCCACAGGGGACGTCGTGTCCCTGAGCCTGTAATTTCCTCAAGGGTCATTGTTTTGGACCCTGGAATTTCCACAGGGGACGTCGTGTCCCTGAGCCTGTAATTTCCTCAAGGGTCATTGTTTTGGACCCTGGAATTTCCACAGGGGACGTCGTGTCCCTGAGCCTGTAATTTCCTCAAGGGTCATTGTTTTGGACCCTGGAATTTCCACAGGGGACGTCGTGTCCCTGAGCCTGTAATTTCCTCAAGGGTCATTGTTTTGGACCCTGGAATTTCCACAGGGGACGTCGTGTCCCTGAGCCTGTAATTCCTCAAGGGTCATGTTATGGACCCTGGAATTTCTCAAGGGTCTTGGTTTGGACCCTGAATTTCCACAGGGGACGTTCGTGTCCCTGAGCCTGTAATTTCCTCAAGGGTCATTGTTTTGGACCCTGGAATTTCCACAGGGACGTCGTGTCCCTGAGCCTGTAATTTCCTCAAGGGTCATTGTTTTGGACCCTGGAATTTCCACAGGGGACGTCGTGTCCCTGAGCCTGTAATTTCCTCAAGGGTCATTGTTTTTGACCCTGGAATTTCCACAGGGACGTCGTGTCCCTGAGCCTGTAATTTCCTCAAGGGTCATTGTTTTGGACCCTGGAATTTCCACAGGGACGTCGTGTCCCTGAGCCTGTAATTTCCTCAAGGGTCATTGTTTTGGACCCTGGAATTTCCAAAGGGACGTCGTGTCCTGAGCCTGTAATTTCCTCAAGGGTCATTGTTTTGGACCCTGGAATTTCCACAGGGACGTCGTGTCCCTGAGCCTGTAATTTCCTCAAGGGTATTGTTTTGGACCCTGGAATTTCCACAGGGGACGTCGTGTCCCTGAGCCTGTAATTTCCTCAAGGGTCATTGTTTTGGACCTGGAATTTCCACAGGGGACGTCGTGTCCCTGAGCCTGTAATTTCCTCAAGGGTCATTGTTTTGGACCCTGGAATTTCCACAGGGGACGTCGTGTCCCTGTCCCTGAGCCTGTAATTTCCTCAAGGGTCATAGTTTTGGACCCTGGAATTTCCACAGGGACGTCGTGTCCCTGAGCCTGTAATTTCCTCAAGGTCATTGTTTTGGACCCTGGAATTTCCACAGGGGACGTCGTGTCCCTGAGCCTGTAATTTCCTCAAGGTCATTGTTTTGGACCCTGGAATTTCCACAGGGGACGTCGTGTCCCTGAGCCTGTAATTTCCTCAAGGTCATTGTTTTGGACCCTGGAATTTCCACATGGGACGTCGTGTCCCTGAGCCTGTAATTTCCTCAAGGGTCATTGTTTTGGACCCTGGAATTTCCACAGGGACGTCGTGTCCTGAGCCTGTAATTTCCTCAAGGGTCATTGTTTTGGACCCTGGAATTTCCACAGGGGACGTCGTGTCCCTGAGCCTGTAATTTCCTCAAGGGTCATTGTTTTGGACCCTGGAATTTCCACAGGGGACGTCGTGTCCCTGAGCCTGTAATTTCCTCAAGGGTCATTGTTTTGGACCCTGGAATTTCCACAGGGGACGTCGTGTCCCTGAGCCTGTAATTTCCTCAGGGTCATTGTTTGGACCCTGGAATTTCCACAGGGACGTCGTGTCCCTGAGCCTGTAATTTCCTCAAGGGTCATTGTTTTGGACCCTGGAATTTCCACAGGGACGTCGTGTCCCTGAGCCTGTAATTTCCTCAAGGGTCATTGTTTTGGACCTTGGAATTTCCACAGGGACGTCGTGTCCCTGAGCCTGTAATTTCCTCAAGGTTCATTGTTTTGGACCCTGGAATTTCCACAGGGGACGTCGTGTCCCTGAGCCTGTAATTTCCTCAAGGGTCATTGTTTTGGACCCTGGAATTTCCACAGGGGACGTCGTGTCCCTGAGCCTGTAATTTCCTCAAGGGTCATTGTTTTGGACCCTGGAATTTCCACAGGGGACGTCGTGTCCCTGAGCCTGTAATTTCCTCAGGGTCATTGTTTTGGACCCTGGAATTTCCACAGGGGACGTCGTGTCCCTGAGCCTGTAATTTCCTCAAGGGTCATTGTTTTGGACCCTGGAATTTCCACAGGGGACGTCGTGTCCCTGAGCCTGTAATTTCCTCAAGGGTCATTGTTTTGGACCCTGGAATTTCCACAGGGGACGTCGTGTCCCTGAGCCTGTAATTTCCTCAAGGGTCATTGTTTTGGACCCTGGAATTTCCACAGGGACGTCGTGTCCCTGAGCCTGTAATTTCCTCAAGGGTCATTGTTTTGGACCCTGGAATTTCCACAGGGGACGTCGTGTCCCTGAGCCTGTAATTTCCTCAAGGGTCATTGGTTTTGGACCCTGGAATTTCCACAGGGGACGTCGTGTCCCTGAGCCTGTAATTTCCTCAAGGGTCATTGTTTTGGACCCTGGAATTTCCACAGGGGACGTCGTGTCCCTGAGCCTGTAATTTCCTCAAGGGTCATTGTTTTGGACCCTGGAATTTCCACATGGGACGTCGTGTCCTGAGCCTGTAATTTCCTCAAGGGTCATTGTTTTGGACCCTGGAATTTCCACAGGGGACGTCGTGTCCCTGAGCCTGTAATTTCCTCAAGGTCATTGTTTTGGACCCTGGAATTTCCACAGGGGACGTCGTGTCCCTGAGCCTGTAATTTCCTCAAGGGTCATTGTTTTGGACCTGGAATTTCCACAGGGGACGTCGTGTCCCTGAGCCTGTAATTTCCTCAAGGGTCATTGTTTTGGACCCTGGAATTTCCACAGGGACGTCGTGTCCCTGAGCCTGTAATTTCCTCAAGGGTCATTGTTTTGGACCCTGGAATTTCCACAGGGACGTCGTGTCCCTGAGCCTGTAATTTCCTCAAGGGTCATTGTTTTGGACCCTGGAATTTCCACAGGGGACGTCGTGTCCCTGAGCCTGTAATTTCCTCAAGGGTCATTGTTTTGGACCCTGGAATTTCCACAGGGGACGTCGTGTCCCTGAGCCTGTAATTTCCTCAAGGGTCATTGTTTTGGACCCTGGAATTTCCACAGGGGACGTCGTGTCCCTGAGCCTGTAATTTCCTCAAGGGTCATTGTTTTGGACCTGGAATTTCCACAGGGACGTCGTGTCCCTGAGCCTGTAATTTCCTCAAGGGTCATTGTTTTGGACCCTGGAATTTCCACAGGGGACGTCGTGTCCCTGTGTCCCTGAGCTGTAATTTCCTCAAGGGTCATTGTTTTGGACCCTGGAATTTCCACAGGGACGTCGTGTCCCTGAGCCTGTAATTTCCTCAAGGGTCATTGTTTTGGACCCTGGAATTTCCACAGGGGACGTCGTGTCCCTGAGCCTGTAATTTCCTCAGGGTCATTGTTTTGGACCCTGGAATTTCCACAGGGGACGTCGTGTCCCTGAGCCTGTAATTTCCTCAAGGGTCATTGTTTTGGACCCTGGAATTTCCACAGGGACGTCGTGTCCCTGAGCCTGTAATTTCCTCAAGGGTCATTGTTTTTGGACCTGGAATTTCCACAGGGACGTCGTGTCCCTGAGCCTGTAATTTCCTCAAGGGTCATTGTTTTGGACCTGGAATTTCCACAGGGGACGTCGTGTCGTGTCCCTGAGCCTGTAATTTCCTCAAGGTTCATAGTTTTGGACCCTGGAATTTCCACAGGGACGTCGTGTCCCTGAGCCTGTAATTTCCTCAAGGGTCATTGTTTTGGACCCTGAATTTCCACAGGGGACGTCGTGTCCCTGAGCCTGTAATTTCCTCAAGGGTCATTGTTTTGGACCCTGGAATTTCCACAGGGGACGTCGTGTCCCTGAGCCTGTAATTTCCTCAAGGTTCATTGTTTTGGACCCTGGAATTTCCACAGGGACGTCGTGTCCCTGAGCCTGTAATTTCCTCAAGGGTCATTGTTTTGGACCCTGGAATTTCCACAGGGGACGTCGTGTCCCTGAGCCTGTAATTTCCTCAAGGGTCATTGTTTTGGACCCTGGAATTTCCACAGGGACGTCGTGTCCCTGTGCCTGTAATTTCTCAAGGGTCATTGTTTTGGACCCTGGAATTTCCACAGGGGACGTCGTGTCCTGTGTCCCTGAGCCTGTAATTTCCTCAAGGTTCATTGTTTTGGACCCTGGAATTTCCACAGGGACGTCGTGTCCCTGAGCCTGTAATTTCCTCAAGGGTCATTGTTTTGGACCCTGGAATTTCCACAGGGGACGTCGTGTCCCTGAGCCTGTAATTTCCTCAAGGGTCATTGTTTTGGACCCTGAATTTCCACAGGGGACGTCGTGTCCCTGAGCCTGTAATTCCTCAAGGGTCATTGTTTTGGACCCTGGAATTTCCACAGGGGACGTCGTGTCCCTGAGCCTGTAATTTCCTCAAGGGTCATTGTTTTGGACCCTGGAATTTCCACAGGGGACGTCGTGTCCCTGAGCCTGTAATTTCCTCAAGGGTCATTGTTTTGGACCTGAATTTCCACAGGGGACGTCGTGTCCCTGAGCCTGTAATTTCCTCAAGGGTCATTGTTTTTGACCTGGAATTTCCACAGGGGACGTCGTGTCCCTGAGCCTGTAATTTCCTCAAGGGTCATTGTTTTGGACCCTGGAATTTCCACAGGGGACGTCGTGTCCCTGAGCCTGTAATTTCCTCAAGGGTCATTGTTTTGGACCTGGAATTTCCACAGGGGACGTCGTGTCCCTGAGCCTGTAATTTCCTCAAGGGTCATTGTTTTGGACCCTGGAATTTCCACAGGGGACGTCGTGTCCCTGAGCCTGTAATTTCCTCAAGGTCATTGTTTTGGACCCTGGAATTTCCACAGGGGACGTCGTGTCCCTGAGCCTGTAATTTCCTCAAGGGTCATTGTTTTGGACCCTGGAATTTCCACAGGGACGTCGTGTCCCTGAGCCTGTAATTTCCTCAAGGGTCATTGTTTTGGACCCTGGAATTTCCACATGGGACGTCGTGTCCCTGAGCCTGTAATTTCCTCAAGGGTCATTGTTTTGGACCCTGGAATTTCCACAGGGACGTCGTGTCCCTGAGCCTGTAATTTCCTCAAGGGTCATTGTTTTGGACCCTGGAATTTCCACAGGGACGTCGTGTCCCTGAGCCTGTAATTTCCTCAAGGGTCATTGTTTGGACCCTGGAATTTCCACAGGGGACGTCGTGTCCCTGAGCCTGTAATTTCCTCAAGGGTCATTGTTTTGGACCCTGGAATTTCCATGGGACGTCGTGTCCCTGAGCCTGTAATTTCCTCAAGGGTCATTGTTTTGGACCTGGAATTTCCACAGGGGACGTCGTGTCCTGAGCCTGTAATTTCCTCAAGGGTCATTGTTTTGGACCCCGGAATTTCCACAGGGGACGTCGTGTCCCTGAGCCTGTAATTTCCTCAAGGGTCATTGTTTTGGACCCTGGAATTTCCACAGGGGACGTCGTGTCCCTGAGCCTGTAATTTCCTCAAGGGTCATTGTTTTGGACCCTGGAATTTCCACAGGGACGTCGTGTCCCTGAGCCTGTAATTTCCTCAAGGGTCATTGTTTTGGACCCTGGAATTTCCACAGGGGACGTCGTGTCCCTGAGCCTGTAATTTCCTCAAGGGTCATTGTTTTGGACCCTGGAATTTCCACAGGGGACGTCGTGTCCCTGAGCCTGTAATTTCCTCAGGGTCATTGTTTTGGACCCTGGAATTTCCACAGGGGACGTCGTGTCCCTGAGCCTGTAATTTCCTCAAGGGTCATTGTTTTGGACCCTGGAATTTCCACAGGGGACGTCGTGTCCCTGAGCCTGTAATTTCCTCAAGGTTCATTGTTTTGGACCCTGGAATTTCCACAGGGGACGTCGTGTCCCTGAGCCTGTATTTTCCTCAAGGGTCATTGTTTTGGACCCTGGAATTTCCACAGGGACGTCGTGTCCTGAGCCTGTAATTTCCTCAAGGGTCATTGTTTTGGACACTGGAATTTCCACAGGGGACGTCGTGTCCCTGTGCCTGTAATTTATTTCCTCCAGGGTCATTGTTTTGGACCCTGAATTTCCACAGGGACGTCGTGTCCCTGAGCCTGTAATTTCCTCAAGGGTCATTGTTTATGGACCCTGGAATTTCCACAGGGGACGTCGTGTCCCTGAGCCTGTAATTTCCTCAAGGGTCATTGTTTTGGACCCTGGAATTTCCACAGGGGACGTCGTGTCCCTGAGCCTGTAATTTCCTCAAGGGTTCATTGTTTGGACCCTGGAATTTCCACAGGGGACGTCGTGTCCCTGAGCCTGTAATTTCCTCAAGGGTCATTGTTTTGGACCCTGGAATTTCCACAGGGGACGTCGTGTCCCTGAGCCTGTAATTTCCTCAAGGGTCATTGTTTTGGACCCTGGAATTTCCACAGGGACGTCGTGTCCCTGAGCCTGTAATTTCCTCAAGGGTCATTGTTTGGACCCTGGAATTTCCACAGGGACGTCGTGTCCCTGAGCCTGTAATTTCCTCAAGGGTCATTGTTTTGGACCCTGGAATTTCCACAGGGACGTCGTGTCCCTGAGCCTGTAATTTCCTCAAGTTCATTGTTTTGGACCCTGGAATTTCCACAGGGGACGTCGTGTCCCTGAGCCTGTAATTTTCTCAAGGGTCATTGTTTTGGACCCTGGAATTTCCACAGGGGACGTCGTGTCCCTGAGCCTGTAATTTCCTCAAGGGTCATTGTTTTGGACCCTGGAATTTCCACAGGGGACGTCGTGTCCCTGAGCCTGTAATTTCCTCAAGGTCATTGTTTTGGACCCTGGAATTTCCACAGGGGACGTCGTGTCCCTGAGCCTGTAATTTCCTCAAGGGTCATTGTTTTGGACCCTGGAATTTCCACAGGGGACGTCGTGTCCCTGAGCCTGTAATTTCCTCAAGGGTCATTGTTTTGGACCTGGAATTTCCACAGGACGTCGTGTCCCTGAGCCTGTAATTTCCTCAAGGTCATTGTTTTGGACCCTGGAATTTCCACAGGGACGTCGTGTCCCTGAGCCTGTAATTTCCTCAAGGGTCATTGTTTTGGACCCTGGAATTTCCACAGGGACGTCGTGTCCCTGAGCCTGTAATTTCCTCAAGGGTCATTGTTTTGGACCCTGGAATTTCCACAGGGGACGTCGTGTCCCTGTGCCTGTAATTTCCTCAAGGGTCATTGTTTTGGACCCTGGAATTTCCACAGGGGACGTCGTGTCCCTGAGCCTGTAATTTCCTCAAGGGTCATGTTTTGGACCCTGGAATTTCCACAGGGGACGTCGTGTCCCTGTGTCCCTGAGCCTGTAATTTCCTCAAGGGTCATAGTTTTGGACCCTGGAATTTCCACAGGGGACGTCGTGTCCCTGTGCCTGTAATTTCCTCAAGGGTCATTGTTTTGGACCCTGGAATTTCCACAGGGGACGTCGTGTCCCTGAGCCTGTAATTTCCTCAAGGTTCATTGTTTTCGACCTGGAATTTCCACAGGGACGTCGTGTCCCTGAGCCTGTAATTTCCTCAAGGGTCATTGTTTTGGACCCTGGAATTTCACACAGGGACGTCGTGTCCCTGAGCCTGTAATTTCCTCAAGGGTCATTGTTTTGGACCCTGGAATTTCCAAGGAGACGTCGTGTCCCTGAGCCTGTAATTTCCTCAAGGGTCATTGTTTTGGACCCTGGAATTTCCACAGGGGACGTCGTGTCCCTGAGCCTGTAATTTCCTCAGGGTCATTGTTTTGGACCCTGAAATTTCCACAGGGGACGTCGTGTCCCTGTGCCTGTAATTTCCTCAAGGCATTGTTTTGGACCCTGGAATTTCCACAGTTGACGTCGTGTCCCTGTGTCCCTGAGCCTGTAATTTCCTCAAGGGTCATATTTTGGACCCTGGAATTTCCACAGGGGACGTCGTGTCCCTGAGCCTGTAATTTCCTCAAGGGTCATTGTTTTGGACCCTGGAATTTCCACAGGGGACGTCGTGTCCCTGTGCCTGTAATTTCCTCAAGGGTCATTGTTTTGGACCCTGGAATTTCCACAGGGGACGTCGTGTCCCTGTGCCTGTAATTTCCTCAAGGGTCATTTTTTGGACCCTGGAATTTCCACAGGGGACGTCGTGTCCTGAGCCTGTAATTTCCTCAAGGTCATTGTTTTGGACCCTGGAATTTCCACAGGGGACGTCGTGTCCCTGAGCCTGTAATTTCCTCAAGGGTCATTGTTTTGGACCCTGGAATTTCCACAGGGGACGTCGTGTCCCTGTGTCCCTGAGCCTGTAATTTCCTCAAGGTTCATAGTTTTGGACCCTGGAATTTCCACAGGGACGTCGTGTCCTGTGCCTGTAATTTCCTCAAGGGTCATTGTTTTGGACCCTGGAATTTCAACAGGGGACGTCGTGTCCCTGAGCCTGTAATTTCCTCAAGGTTCATTGTTTTTGACCCTGGAATTTCCACAGGGGACGTCGTGTCCCTGAGCCTGTAATTTCCTCAAGGGTCATTGTTTTGGACCCTGGAATTTCCACAGGGGACGTCGTGTCCCTGAGCCTGTAATTTCCTCAAGGGTCATTGTTTTGGACCTTGGAATTTCAACAGGGGACGTCGTGTCCCTGAGCCTGTAATTTCCTCAAGTTTCATAGTTTTTGGACCCTGGAATTTCCACAGGGGACGTCGTGTCCCTGAGCCTGTAATTTCCTCAAGGGTCATTGTTTTGGACCCTGGAATTTCCACAGGGCACGTCGTGTCCCTGTGCCTGTAATTTCCTCAAGGGTCATTGTTTTGGACCCTGGAATTTCCACAGGGACGTCGTGTCCCTGTGCCTGTAATTTCCTCAAGGGTCATTTTTTTGGACCCTGGAATTTCCACAGGGCACGTCGTGTCCCTGTGCCTGTAATTTCCTCAAGGGTCATTGTTTTGGACCCTGGAATTTCCACAGGGGACGTCGTGTTCCTGTGCCTGTAATTTCCTCAAGGGTCATTTTTTGGACCCTGGAATTTCCACAGGGACGTCGTGTCCCTGAGCCTGTAATTTCCTCAAGGGTCATTGTTTTGGACTCTGGAATTTCCACAGGGGACGTATTGTCCCTGAGCCTGTAATTTCCTCAAGGGTCATTGTTTTGACCCTGGAATTTCCACAGGGGACGTCGTGTCCCTGGGCCTGTAATTTCCTCAAGGGTCATTGTTTTGGACCCTGGAATTTTCACAGGGTCTTTATTTCCACCTTTCATTTAACACAGGGAAATGCATTTGAAACTTTAGAATTTCCACCGGGACACAAAAGAACGTGGAATTTCAACAGGGGCATTCTTGTTCCCAGAGCTCCCCGACTTGTCAGCTCGCAAAGGAAGACCTGGGGACATCTATTTTGGGCTGTCGCTGATTGGCTGATTTTTGAACGTTAGGGCATGCGCAGAAAGTTGTTTCTCTCAACGGCTCTTTATCAATCTCGCACATGCGTCAGTGGCCGTCACCAGAGCCTCCCCCGCGGAGAGGAGCCGGGAAGCTCTGGGTTCGGGAACGCAACATGAGTTGCTTCAAATTTCTTCTGAGTTTGCGCAGATCTGGAACTTCTACTGGGTAGAGCATTTTTCGAAATTTTGGAGCTCTGTGCCTGTGTATATAGTATGCACGAAATAGCCTCTGTTTTGAGGCGAAATAATAACTTTAAGGCGGAGGTCAAAGATCACGTCAGAGTCACGTCCGGAATGTTGAGAATGCTACTTTCTCAGACGTGACCTTTTACCTCAGCTTCAAATTAGTATTTCTCAACAAATCACAAGCTTATTTGGTGCATCCCTTACAAAACAGAAATATATTTTGCATATATTCTTCATCTATTCTGTTATACTAGTAAGTACCCATGAAAAATTCACGAATTAAATTTTCTTTGAATGACGAAAATTACCGGATTGTCTGCCGTTGTAGAATGAACAGTTATACCGCTACGTTTAGAGAGATGTGCTCAAACAATTTGTAACTACGCCTGTTTACTTTAAAGTATTAAAGTATTTGTTATCAGCTTATAGATAGGTGGCATACCGGTGTGAAATATTCGCACCATAGCATACGATGGGAAATGCGTTTAAATTCGATCTTTGAAAACAATGTTCCTGTGAATGGAAATGAGGCAAATGCCACACAATAACCCCCTAAATACTCCCTAACAAATGTGTTTGAGGCATTGGTTTGACTGTGATTTTGGCGCGAAAATATTGCGCGTGTGTCGGTCGAGATGATCGTATTTCTGGTCAAGAAAGAAAAAGCTGAGCTGTATCACTCGAACTTCAACAACTATTGGTTTTAGATGTAAAAATTGCTTATAGTTGATTATATCAAGAGAAGTCCCTCTTCTGGTGAATGGGGAGGTTTAGGAAGCGCCAGAAAGGTAAACTAAAATCATTTTAGATTCTTTTAAACAATCTAAGCTTATCAGTGAAACTTGGGAAATCGCTTGAATTAGACCTTAGCTCTTGTTAAACCTTTTCCAACGAAAACATGCACACTGGAGAGATTTCCTTCCGTTCGGGATTGTGAACTTTTTTTTCGGCTCGAACATGTCCGTTTTAGTATAGATTTCGAAAATTTCATACATTTCCTCCTCCCAGTCGGGTTTTGGGAGCTTCGTTTTTTTCGGCTCTAACTTCTCTGTTTTAAGTACATATCGGTCATAAAGCGCGCGGAAATCGGCACCGTCCGCATGTCCTTGTATCCAGCGGTCGCGCGCGTGAATGTACACTTTGTTATTCAAATGGCGGATCGATTGTCGAACTATTTGTGGTTTTGGGATAAACATTTGAACGTACAGTGATGCAGGTCAAGCGAAAAGGGAAACAAAAACTAGAAGAGTATTTTTGGAGATCTCTTGGTGCCTTTTTAGACAAGAATCATCCTGAAATTGGCCGAAGTTGTGGCGAAAACAAGTCCGAGTCGGCTTACAGCTCCAGAGAAATTCGAATGACTGTTGTTTCATCCTTCGATAGCAACCAAGAACGTGAACTTAAATCTTGTGTTGGTTGATTTAGAGGCGTTTTGTTCATCACAAGTAGTGTGATGCGGTCTGCAGGAAAGTTTGTTCTCGCCACCAATGATTTTTTAATTGCCACCTAAGGTTTGCTAAAGAAGTACTGGATTGTTGTTCACTGAAAGAAGTCGCTGGCAAAAGTAGACCAGATCGTGAAACTGTATTTGTACAGCCCTTATATATTGCTCTAGAAATCCTGCCTAGAAGAACGTAGATAATAGTTTTCAACTGTCACAGAATATTTCACTGCAATATTTTTTTTCTCATGCAATAAAATTTTGTTTGTTTGTATTTGTTTCCATGAATAGGGACTTCACTGAGTAAAAACAAATGTTAGTGCATAGTTAGTAGAGGTTAGTGACTATGGTTAGTGACAGGGCTTAATTTTAATATATAGATTTAGCCACTAGCTAAAAGCGGAGCTCCCGGTTACATATTTTTCTGTGTTGATGAACCAAAAAAATAATAATAGGCATGGCCTGTGGAACAAATAACTTGTGCAATATAAAAAAAAGGAATTATTTGTCAGGAGTTTTTAATTGAAATCACAATATGTGTACATTTTTTACATGAGCAGTGCATTTTTAATAAAATGTGTGTCATTCCAGAAAATACAGATACCAACCATGTTATGAGCAGAGAATAGGTGGCTGCACATTTTGGTCTTTCTACTCATACCTTCTATGTATATTTATTGAAATTCTGAAAAGGAACATTTTTTTTTGGGGGGGGGGGGAGGGATGGGTTGAGGCCTCAAAGGGGAGGGGCATCCTAGATCTAAAGCACCATAAGGGGAGGGCCATTCTCATTTGTGAGCATTTTTTGGGGGGAGGGGGGTCACACCACACTTTTACATGTACATGTTGCTTTCCATGAATTAATTGTCCATTTAAAACTACCTTTGCTATAACAATACTCATATATTACATCTTAAATTCATGATACATAGTTTTTTTTGAAGGACTTGGAACATAACATATACCAATGTAAGGAGAGGGTTGTACCCAGAGGGGGGACTCTAAGGTTAAAATGCTAGGGATGTTGGGAAACTCGAATTTTGACCCTAAAAATACCTGGTTGGAAAAAATGTCCACCCTAAAAACTTGACTGCAGTCTGGAAATACCCTAAAAAATACCAACAATGTTGACAGGTTATTCTGGCCGTTTATTTGATATACATCAAATGTATCCTCTCGAGTTTCAAATACACTAGATCATTCTTTCAAATATTTTGTACCTTGTGAGAACCCCCTAAAAAATACCAATATTTTTCTTACCACACCGTTTCTTATTTTAGAACGCCTAAAAAATATCAGATTGCTGATTTCAACCCATAAAAAATATGACGGTCAAACCTAGCATACGAATATAGGGAGTCCCCCGGGGTTGTACTTTTGAAGTCCCCTGCAGATGGGGGGTTCCCTGCAAGCAGTGGTTTCCTCCTCTCTTAGGCGGACAACGCATATGGCATGGATATTATTGTACATTTTAATAACAGAACATAGTGAAGTCCCTAAGCCTAAAAATGATCAAAACATAAAATCAATCATGAATAACATTCAGTCTTTGAGATTCGCCACTTTGAAAAGTGCATTCACAATAGGTTGCATTTTATCACTCCCTACAGGGAAAAATTGCAGAAAAACATTAATGGTTTTGGTAGCGTGTTTCCATTAATGTGTGAAAATGTTAATGGGAAGACCACACTTTTCCATTAATGTTATATGTACATGAATGGAAAAATGCTACCAAACCATTAATGTTTATACCTGTTCCCGTGGCCTTCTGTTCCCTCAGGCCGTTCAAATCCTATTGCTGTATGTCTATGCATCAACACAATTTCCTTATACTATATCTATATGGTTCAGAAATGGAATAAGAAAACCAGTTTTGTATATCTACGAAAAATTTTCTTATGGTTATAATTATAGTGGTTGAGTTAAAAACAGCCCTCAGAGCTGTTAAACGTTCTCGCCACACTTACCTACGTCAGTGGTCTTTTTTCGAACATAGTGTGCTTGTCTGTCCTATCACTGCAAGGCATTTTTGGGAGAGTTTCTTTTTCCTCGCAAGATACAGTTGTCTTGTAAACGGCAGTGTATTTGTTTTCTCGAGTTCTCACAGACTATATCAGCTGTTATTTTTTATTGCACCAAAAATTTTATTAAGTATTGAGTGAAATGAAGTAGAAAAATGACTGCTTTCATTCTCAGTAAATATGCAGCCTCAGACATCTTTTTAACGAGAGCCCAAGCCATGTCTTTGTGGGATTTTTTTTCTACCTTGAATCTCTGCAAGATTTTTTTTTTGAAGGATTGGCCTTCCGCAAATTTTTTTGGGGGAATTGCCAACCCCCTCCCCCATCTTCTAATGTTCCACCCCTAAACAGATGGCCTCTGTTGCCTACAACAATGGCAAAAGCATTTCAATCTGATTCATGTACAGGGAAAAAGTGATTAAGAGGATCTACCAAGAAATCGAGTAATTTTTGGTCACAAAGTAGAAACTTAGATGGAGTATTACAAAAACCAATTTCCTTGTTTGTAGCACTTTTTAAAGTTCTTGATAAAATAAAGAATTGGCGATAACACCGAGAATAATTTTCCAAGGAACCTAAGAAATAATTTTTCAAAGTTGTGAAGGAATGGTGCTGGCTGTTGGTGGTCATTTCATGTCGCTTGTCAACCTTTATATAAATTGTATGGGTTTCGACAAATTTCAGGATTCATTTTCGATTGTTTGGTGTTGTAAGAAATGAATTATTTTAGATACTATCAAAAACAGTATGAAAAAAGTCTACACTATGATGTACTTAAGTAGATTACTTTGTTCCAATAATTTTTTGACAATTGTTACTCGATTCTCAAATGGATTACCTTATACATGTACTAGGTTGTTTGTTTGTCTAGTTTTCACTTTGGAAAAGTATTTGCATCACTGAGGATACGGATACTTTCACACGGTATTCTAATTTGGTATCCCCGAGTGATATACTTTATTTGAAAATGTTCGTGCCTTCCGACAGTGAACAAAGTGTTCTATTGATTAAAATCTCCACTTGCCTGTTTTATGCAGAAAACACCGTGAAGCGCACACCCTATCATAACCAAAAAAATATATTGGGAACCTACTGTAAGATTCGTTTGGAGATTGCATTGCATAGTTTTTTCCAAAGTTCGACCACGTTCAATTCAAGATGGCTGCTTTCGCAAGCAAATAAGCTTAAATCATGAATTCTGCGAAACTTTAAATACCACATAGCTATAGCAAGGGAAGCACTGTAGGATCGTTGTCAAATTGAAAATCACTTAAAATGCGATGGTATTTCAGTGGGAATCCTCAATAAACAGTAAACACAATGAACTTTCCGTCTATTTTCCAAGTAGCGAAGCGAGCCGCCGGGGCGCGAAAAAAACGTGAATGAAAAATTTGCGATAGTTGTCGAATGTCACTTTTATACTTTTGAAAGGGTAAAACGTTTTAAAGCGAAAACTACGGTCAAATTTAAACGTGCAAAAGACCTACCTTGAGAATGTTTTTCTTCTTCTTTTCATTTCACGGCACGACGACAGTCTTTCGAGTTTTGACCTTCCCTCTCCGATTATCTGGCGCTGTCCTTCTATATTTCCTTCTGAGACTCCGAGACATGTTGTAGACGATTTTTTCGTTAGTTTTCGTCTCTGCCTTTTTAAATCATCTTCAGGTTTCGACATTTTGGCTAGGGCTACCTCCACCTTCTTGCTGAGAACAATAATTTCCCGTTCTCTCTCGATATGCAATCGCATTTGTCTTCCTCATAACTTCGCTTCTTTTCCCTTGTGAAACAACCGTGTTCATCGACATATTATCTGCCTCCGCTTCATTGCTGTAGACTTTTAGTCTAAAATACCTTGATTTGACAGCTTGCTTTAGAAACGTTTCAGTTTTAATGAAGGACAAGAAAATTCAAACACGAAATAACAAAATCTCTAAACATCCCTACAAATAAAACTAAATTCAAGCGCGCGCGTGCTCATTTTCCCGCTCAAAACTGGTGGGTTGCCTGTGCGACGACGGACACACGGAAACCGGAAGTCCATCACAGAATCGGTCGATGCATATACACTTTTGTTTTGTTCCTTTTTCTCCTGCATGTAGCTATGGGGCTCCGCTACGCGGGCGCCTTCGGCGCCCGCGGGAGCTCCGTTATGAATGATTGGATTAACTCATCTGTACAGGTGTGAGATACGGGAGAGTATATCTTGAGAACTAAGTGCTGTCAGGAGGCTTTATATATAACCAAGAGACTTGTTGAAATCATGTCAGATGTTCCTGTGGTGTGTGACTGTAAGAAAGCGACACTTTCATCTTATCACACTGTGATTCACAAGACTACTAGCTTGAGTAAAAATCTTGTCAAAAGGCAAAAATATTGTTTTGAAAATATGTCTGTCAAGTGGTAAATTTAATTTTCGAAATCTACTTGCTGCATCACTCATGGAATTTCCTTTAGGGTTAAAGTGGGACATCAGCAGAGGTGAGCCAGTCCACATTCAACATAGAAATTACATTATACAGAGTTGTTGAAGATTTCATTGAAGATTTTATTCCAAAAAAGTCTAACAGAAATTATTAAAACAAATGTGCATGTAATCTCTTTTTCATCATTTTTATTTATGCTTCCTACAAATGTTTACTAAAAATGCTTGCTTATTTAACATTTTATTATAAACTTGACAAATTTGTGGTTCACTGCCTGAACAAAAGGTGCCCTTCAAAAAATTGCCAAGCAGTCACCATAACAATATTTTATTGTTAAAATATTAGTCACAGTGACTGGTCAAATATCTTTTGCTTGTCATGAAACTTTGTTCAAGGAGAAAGTGTTTTTGTTTTGTTCCAGTTAATTTCTGTGGATACCCGAGAAAGAAAGGGGAAAAGCTCAAGGAAACATAACAGAGCCACACATCAATAATTTATGCAGACAATGAACTCTAGGTCCTATTAGAATGTCACTTATTTTGCAGTTCAGTTTTGGTTTGAATGCAATGATCAATTGCTTTTGATGGTCTGTCAAGTTGTCTAATGGTTGTAATATGAAACAAAATGTTTATAATCTGATCCATGATATCACTGAACAGTGAAAATGACCATGTGGTCATCAACAGGGTGGCCCCGTCAAGTCTTGCATCACACAGTAACACTTGGGCTTGTATATATGTAGCAGCATTTCACTACCCTAGTCAATCAGTGTTTATGATGGCTAATCAGGAGTCATTTCATGAGCTGCATGCCCTGCGGGATCCCAGAAGACAAGCCCCAAAGCACTGGAGGTTGTTGTTTGATCTGTCCTAATGGCCAATAACACTGCCAAGGGAGATACAAAATCATATTATTACTATTTTATAGTGCACAGTACTGGTGTGGCTTCCTTTCATGGAGGGTTACAAGAGCTCTAAGGGGATAATTGCTGCTAAGCAACATCCAATTTTTCCTTCAGTAGATTAGAATGGGGTATGCATGTTAACAAACTTCTCTGGGATTTAATAATGAAGACGACCCACATCAATTTGCTTTCTTGGGGCACATTTTTTTTTCATTTTCAAGTCCCTTTATTACATTTGATACCACTATTCCCAGAATCCTTTTCATAGTTCCTTTTGTTTCGCTCAGTGACAACATTACCTTGTAGCTTCTAATGGAGCTCAAACTTTTCAATAACAAATCAAATTGAAGAGCAAACTGGCATTAGTGGTATCAAGATGTTATAAGGGGAATTGTGAGTTTTAAACAATTAAATTTTGTGAAAAATGATATTATGCTTTTTGAAAACGACCGAGAGGGCCCTGGGTACGAGGTTGCATGTTACTTGTTGATCCAAGATGGCGGCTGCGATGGCCTACGAGAAGCTTTTCTCGGCACTGGAGAATTTCGAGGGTGACTGCAACTATGCAGAAAGAAAAAAAGCAGCTGAAATCAAGGCCGAATTATTAGAATTGACACGAGCTGCGTTGAAAAAGTATACTTTGTGCGATGAAGCTATAACGAAGTACTTTCTTTGCGCAACCATCAAGAATGCTTGAGAGAGAATCGAGGCACTGGAACTCTCTAGTTCTGAGGAGAATGAGACAGAACCCAAATGGAAGAAATCCCTGGAGGATTAGTTTTCTCAAGGAACATGCCTTTTGAGGTTTTTGAGGTCCTGAAGGTGAAGTGTGGACTTGCAATGGTGTTGTAACTGGCACAAAGAGGAGGTGCAAAGTGTGTTTTAGCAATGCAGAAGATGTGGAATCTCTCGTGCAACATGGCAAAATCAAGTTAACTACAGAGTCGCCGCATCCACTACAGAAGATGTTCAGAAACAAGGACTATGGTATCCTGAACTGCAGGCAAGACAGGCCCGTTAACATCACCTACTCTTTTACCCGTGAAGTTATGTCATTTGTGGGTAAAAGAGTAGGGTTAAATTATCAGAATATCATAGTTCTTGTTACTGAACATATTTTGTAGTAGCTGTTTCTGGATGCACTTTATATGATTGAGAGATTTTACATTTTCTGTATTGAAAGTCTTGATAACTTACAGCACCCTTTTTTGTGATATTATTTGCAATTCCACACTTAATTTCAGAGAGAAGTCTCAAAAGGAATGTTCCAAAAAATAAAATTCTTCCAGGGATTCCATTTCTGTCATATTCTTCTTAGGGTGACACAGTTCTAGTGCCTGACTACCATCTCAAGCATTCTTGGTGGCTGTACAAAAAGAATCTTGTTTACACAAATTATACTTTTTCAGCAAAATTCGCGTCAGTTTGAATATAAAACTTTATCTTCATTTCAGATGTTTTTTTACGAATAGAATCAAAAAGAATGTTTCAGTGCTGAGAAAGCCTTCAGTTTGGTTAATAACATGAAGTATTGTAACAAATCATGAGAATACACGAATTCTGACTCAATACTTTGTGTCTTGCTTTGCTTTCTTTGTTGATGATGGATAGGTAAAATGTTTTTTTTTTTTTGTCAATTGCAGTAGGCTGAATCCCACCAAATGGGTGCTTTTGAAGGGTCTATGTCCAAATAAGCATGTGAGCAATTATAAAGAAAGTTTCGCATATAAAAGCTGTGTAGTTTTTATCTTGTCTATGCTCAACTCAAGAATGTCAAATATTTCAGACAATAAAACCAAAACAGATGTCATATCATATTGAACTTGTATTTATTATTGAACTCATATTAAATGCTGTCCTTTTAATATATTCGTAACTACTGGCACTGCCCGGGGGTTGGTTACCCCAGCTCATGCATCTAATTTGTTTACTAATCCCCAGGGATTGGTTACCCCAGCTCATAGTACTACCCTAAAACTAAATCACTACTATAGCTAATTTTCCTTACTGAATCAAGTAAGCATTGTCTGCTAAGCACAACATGTATCTCATAGTCCCATCTGGAGTAAACATGACTTATGTAAGCTAGCTTCTTTCAATCTCGGAACAATGAATGTCACAAGTTTTGAACGTAAAATTGTATAAATACGCGCAGGAAAATTGTTGAGGAGAGTTGAGTTGGAAGCAGCACCTACGGTTAGTAGTGGAAGTTGTTTGGCCGAGGGCCGGGAGAGTTCTCCGTTATATTTTGCAGATTTGGCACGCTCACAGCTGGGAATCACCAGTTGCGATTCACTATAGTCAGAGGTGGATCAAAGTGTTAATTGGAAACTGCTAATTGTGGAGAGAAGAGAAGTAAACAAAGAATCAAAGTCGTGTGGACAAGGGAATGGAGCTGAACGAAAACAGAAATTTGGCGTGTAAAGTTGGAGTTGGAGTTATTGGAGTTGGAGTTTTTTGGAGAGACACATTTACGGAGATTGCAATGTTTTTTTGTTTGAAGTTACGGGATTGTTTTACGAACGCTTGAATGGAAGGACATATATATAGTAAGGTAACAAAGAGAATTTGTATGAACTGAAATATAAAGGAATGTAAATCAACAAATTATGCTAGGACATTGAAAGTTTGCAACGGAACGTTATATGAAGTATTTCTTAGTATTTATATAGTTATTAGTTATTGGCCATAAGCCATCTTTAATATTACTAGTAATTATATTATGTTAGTTGCTATTGTAGAATGTAGAATTAAACTGATTGTTATTCTTAGTATCGGGTCTTTACTGGAAGGGGAACACGTCAGTGCGCGGACACAGGGGGCCCACATTTTCCTGTGACACGGAACGTCACAGATCCTCAAGCCTAATTAAACTTCCTTACTGGGATGGAAGCATGATATGGAATTGCATGGCCAATTGTCCAAATGGTGGGATTTACATGGCCCAGAAACATCTTTGCAGTATTGAATACACCACGGCAGTGGTCCTTGAGGTCTCTTAAATATTTTGGTGTCAGGGTCGTCTGCTAAAAAGCGAGACTGCATCTCTCAGTCCAAGGCCAAAGTAGGCTAAAGCATGTAGCTTTACATTGCATGCAGGCAAATCAACAGGGTTACAAGATTCATAAAATTATGACAGAAGGCCTTGCTCTCCTTTCCTGTAAATCGGAATTCAAATTTTAACTTTCTACTTGAGAACCAAGTCTTTATTTTCTTGTACAAGAGACAACAATTTGCTTCTTTGACTGCCTTCATGTACAAAAGAATTGGACAATCATCTGCCAGCTCTTTAACATACTGTATGCTTTCAGGGATTTGGCTCAAGTTAAGCACAAGATTCATCAGAGCAGTATTAAAACTGCCAGGCATTATTGGCATTGTGAAGTGGCTCACTGAGGGCCTTGTCAACTAAATGCCCTATGAGTGGCTCAAATTCCTGACTGGACTTTTTACCCCTGATAAAATTTGTAATGTTTGTTCTCATAGTTTTTACATTGCTCCCCTGAAGTGACTTGGAAAACTCATCTACTTCATTTGCAACCCTTACTCGCTCACATCCACAGGGTTTCCACTTTCTCGCCACGCGAACAGTTGTGAAATCCAGCCTAAAATTAAATCGCAGATCAATGGAAAAACCGTTAAAATCGCAAAGATAAATAGAGGATATTACATGGCCGCGCGGAGATACGAATTTTATCTTCGAGTGTTGAAAATTTACGATTTATTCTTTATTTTACATAAAATCCACTGCTTCAAACATGGAACACACCGCAGTCAAGTTATAACTCGGACGTCAATGATCGAAATATTACAAAAGGCCGTGCTGTTTCAAAACAGAACAAGAAACTGGCCAATTAATTTTCTAATTAGAAAAATAAAATTTAAAATTATACTGCATCTGGAATATCAAGGAAAATGAATGTCACTTATAGTATAAAACTTGGCTGACAACCACTCATTTAGTCCTGGCTTTCGTCGCTCTCGACTACCCTTTTAACCCGCTTCCATTTCTTACAACTTTCAAATGTGCTTTCACTTTCTTTAGGAGAAGTGTTCTGCTGTAAATTTACATTTATGTTGAAAGTTCCTCCAGCAATTGTTCCCGTTATTAAGGACCCAAGTCCTGTTAAAGGCATCTGAAGTCCTTGAGGCCTTTTACACTGAAATTGTTCTGCGGCTACAGTCGTTGTTGTTGTGCTCGTGGAAGCGAGTGGTTCTCTTTTGTCACTCGAGCCTGTGAATGACAAATACCAGATATGTTTTCTTGCTGCCTGTCCGATAAGGATGAATAGTTGTTAATAGAGTTCACATTACGGTGTCCTGTAATTTGCATTATCTGTGTTGGTGGTATTTCGTTGTCGTTTAGCTTCTGCACGAGGTGCTTGCGAGCACTATGGTTGGTCAGTCGTTTGTTATTCTGTGCAAGACCAGCCTCATTTACCATGTCTTTTAGCAAACTGTTGAGCTTATTTACTCCAACTTGTTGTGCCTTGAACCATGGTCTAGCTGATGAGCGCTGAAGATTATTGACCGCTAAGTAAAATGGGGAGTCATCTGTTTTCATACTTTCGGGGCGCTTGCTTGCGTAAAATTTGTAAACATGAATGGGTCTCTCTCAGCTGGCAGTTCGGGAGTTGAATACATTTTTGGCTTAATCTTTCTTGTATCTCTAAGGTCTTTGTCTGTCTTTCCGTTGAGTACTCTAAATACTCCTTTCCGTCGGGTGCTTCTTTAAGTTTAATATCACCCCAGCGTAACTCCCTCTGTTCTTTGCCGCCACGAAGGCCAAAATGTATGGTCGAGTTAAGCCACAAAGTGTTTATTATGGCTTGCGGGCTTTCGATCCTACAATTTAAGCATTTTAGACTGTTTCTTTCTTCCTTAATCGAAAAAGAAATAGAACGCACGCAGGGTTTGAACTCAGAACCTTCTGTTTTCTAGCACAAGACCTTACCAAACGGCCACGATGGCTGGTCAAATGATGTATCTTCAGAATTGTATATAAACCTTCACTCGAGAGACTGCAAGTTCGTAGGCTGAACAAAGCTACAATTTAAGCATTTTAGGCTGTTTCTTTCTTCCTTAACGCCGTAGAAACAATAACGGTATGATTTCCTAGCATGGTATGATTTTCTTCTATACAGAGTTGCTAATTACTTTTCAAATGTCAAAGTAGCCAACTTTTTCGATCGCCGAACGGGCGCCGAGCGATATTTTCTCTTCACAAAAGCTACAAAAAGTAAAGAACTCCAGAAAAACTGAAATGCAATAGATACAACAATGATAGAATATATATATTTGATGCTAGTTTGGCCATAATTTTGGTACTTCGGCGGAATTTCGGGCAGTTTCCAGTGGCGACATTTTACAAATCCCGCGCTATAGTTTGCACTTAGACAACAAGTCACGGCAAAACGCTCCAACAAAACTATGTTTTTTCATTCTTTTGACAATGAAAATGAACGTTTTTTTCTACATTGAACCAAAATAATGAAATAAACTTGGAAAATGAAGGAAAATGAAGGAAAATGAAGGAAAATGAAGTTACTATAGAAAAATCATTCCTCCAGAATTAGCATATGTTGAAAATAAAACCATCTTGTTGTTTGATTTTGAGAAAAGACTGCAGCCGAAGTCGCGCAATCTACGCTAGCAACGAAACGTAACTTAGCAACCAAACTTCCGAACACCCTTAAACAACTCTTCCCAAGTTTGGTTGTCTGAGAGTCATCCCTTCCCAAAATAATACCTTTTCTCGTTTGATGATCCCATTGATGACGTCATACCACGTGACTAGGCTGTTGAACCCCCCTTGCCACTTAGACAACTGCACCCAAGTTTGGTTGTCTGAGGTTCAACCCTTCCAAATATATATATATTTCTCATTTGATGACGTCATCGATGACGTCATACCATGTGACTACGTCATCGCACCAACCTTGTCACTTAGACAACTTTACCCAAGTTTGGTTGTCTGAGGTTTATCCCTTCCAAAGATATAGACCTTTTCTCATTTGATGACGTCATCGATGACGTCATACCACGTGACCAAGCAGTTGCTCCCCCTTGTCACTTAGACAACTTTACCCAAGTTTGGTTGTCTGAGGTTCATCCCTTCCAAAGATATAGACCTTTTCTCATTTGATGACGTCATCGATGACGTCATACCACGTGACCAAGCAGTTGCACCCCCCTTGCAGCTTATACAACTTTACCCAAGTTTAGTTGTCTGAGGTTCATGCCTTCCGAAGATATAGACCATTATTCATTTGATGACGTCATCGATGACGTCATACCACGTGATCACGCAGTCACACCCCCCTTGTCACTTAGACAACTTTACCCAAGTTTGGTTGTCTGAGGTTCATCCCTTCCAAAGATATAGACCTTTATTCATTTGATGACGTCATCGATGACGTCATACCACGTGATCACGCAGTTGCACCCCCCTTGCCACTTTGATATTTTGACCCAAGTTTGGTTGTCTGAGGTTCATCCCTTCCTTAGATATATACCCTTTCTCGTTAGCTTACGTTTGGGTAACCTGTGTTACGCCGGACGAACGGACGGACGGACGGACGGACGGACGGACGGACGCACAAACCGGAAGTCCATGACAGAATCGTTTGATGCATATACACTTTTGTTTTGTTCCTTCTCCTCCTGCATGTAGCTATGGGGCTCCGCTCGCGGGCGCCTTCGCGCCCGCGGGAGCTCCGCTAAAATTAAAAAAAAAATTATAAATAAATATATATATAAATATATATATAAGTAACCCATCGAGCTGTATTCGAGTGCTTGTATTTTCCGTTGGACAGCCGCTGGTGTACCGTCGGCTTATTTCTGAGTGCGTACACGTGTGTTGCCATGGGTTACGATATTCACTTTTTGGCCGGCGGCCCTTGCGCAAGTCAAGATTTCGTCCGCCAACTGCAGTTTCTTGTAGCTTGTATCATTGTTATTGGCCACAAAACTTTGAAAGAACTTTCGGGATGTTCGGAAAAGATACATGAAGCCTTTGGGTTACCTGTCTTTGGTTGCTGGCAGAATGGACTGGGATCAGGGAAGGATGAGTAATCGATAAAGTGTTTTATTCAGCCGGGATCATAACAGAAAGAAATTATGTTAAGAGGTTTATAAAATCAAGCTATGAATCATTCTAGATAATACAAAAACAAGGAAATAATTTGCAGCTTTGTTACAGCTCAAGCACGGAATAAATGTAATTGGCATAGACACGGAATTCTCACGGAATTTAGCCAGCCTTTGCAGTCTCAACATTTGTACATGGAAAGAACAATGTACGACTCGCTTCTCAAGGACATCCTTGGAGCCAATTGGAGCTGAATAACTAAGTTTCTAACGACAGAAATGCTTTGGCATCAAGATTCCTTCAAGAAGAAAAGATACGATATTCAGGTGAGTTTTAAAGTAAGTTAGTTCCAAAGTTGAGTGCTTTACTGATCTCTTTGCTTGTTCTCCATTGAAAATGCAACACATGAATCGCTAGGATATGCTATTTAAACTACTCTATCTATACTTGATATCCCTTGTGCTTGCATAAGATAATTGTAAATACACATTGGAATCGTGTTTCAGTCCCCTGTGATTCATTCAGCAACTCTCTTTAATTTGACTACTGGAAATTAGATTCAATTAACTCAATATTTGAAGCTTAGCTTTGTGGATGAGACTGTGTGTTGGTGAAAACGTTTTTGCTGAAAGGGGTGTGCATTTGGCTTGAAATCATAAACAGAAATAAATAATGATTGACTGTAACATTGTATCATGATAATAAAGCTTAAAGTTGGTGGCCAGCATCACAGCCAGCTGAAAGACAAAAGCATTTTCCACTCTTTTAATCCTCTGGTAATGTCATTTTTTGTCAACAGAGATCAGGCTAAGATATTTTTTTTTATTAGGCAGTTTGCTAGAAAATGCAAGGGATTTTCTTGATTTTATCTGATGACATGCATAACAAAGTTCCCAGGCACAACAGGCCTTGGCAATAAAAAAAATCCCCCCAACCCCTGGACATTTGCTGGTTTTACTCAGTTGCTGGTTTTCCACAGTTCGAAATGCCTACAAGCTAACTTTGCATCTATAGAGCGTGGGAGAAAAATCACTCACATTTTCCTAACGAACTGCCTTCAAATAAAGAAAATGTCTCCGCCTGTCATCTCTGTTGAGAAAAAATGTTATTACAACAGTAAATACTTTAACCCTATCCAGACTGGGCTTTTTTTGACCATCTGTGACTGGGGGGGGGGCTAATTCGGCCCCCCCCTCTATATCTCTTGAACCACTGGTGCTATGATCATCAAACTTTCACACAATGACCATGAGCCTTAGACAAATCACCACACCTATTTTTGTCACGTGGGAGCAAAATGTGACGTCACAATGACGTCATTCTCAATGTTTTATCATTTTTAAGTAATTTTAATTAACTTCCAAAACTTGGTAGATAATACTCTAAAAGCCAACTAATTAACATCAAGATAATGTAAATGTAATAATTTGTGACATTACCACATAAATTTTATTAAACTTGCGTCATAATGACGACTTTTGAAAATATTGTCCGCCATCTTGGATCCGCCATCTTGGATCCGCCATCTTGGATTTCATTTAATTTCCATTTGACTCTTCAGATAAATACTCAATGAGAAAAAAAATGGTCAAATGTACAAAATACTCATCAAAGAAGTGTTTGACATTGAAAAAGTTGAATTAAAAGGAAATTTGTGAATCCCAGAGCTAGTTTTAGACCATATGTTAAAATGAACAAAATCCCCCTACCCCTCCCCCCCAAAGATTTTGTGTCAAAAATTAATTAGCCTGTACATAAATTACTAAGGAGTACAAGCTCCGATAGTCATAAATTGGGCAATGTGTCCAACATTAAGCTTGAAATATGAAAAATTCACGTTTTTTCGAGTTTTGCAAAACATGCATGTCAAAAAGTGGTTGCCATGGAAACTGGGTCGTTGACACTGACATGTCATTGATACCAAAATGTCCCCAGATAAATTTTAGGAAAAGTCACGAAGTTTCACCATCATAGCTGCAGTGGTTTTAGAGTAATCAGGATTTTACTGGAGGGGGGCTCGAAAAGCCCCCCCCCCCCAGTCTGAATAGGGTTAAAACAGTGGAAACACATTTGTCTTTCAGTTGGCCAAGACGCTTTTATTCACTGTTCATTTTTTATGCCGATTTAGTTTGTAGATCTCATTTCTACAAGCTAATTCTAAAGAAACAGCTAATTCTAAAGAAACAAACCCTGCCTACGGACAATGAAAAAAAAATCATTTGGGTCAGGACTTTTTTCCCTGCAAGCAGATTACCCCTGATGGACATTTTGCACATTACCCCAGGGTAAAACCAAACAACCAATCTGACTCCAAAGGGGCAGGGAGGAACGCTTTTGCACATTTTCTTATTTACTTCTACCTGGAATTTGCTATTATGCAGAAGATACTATCATCTTTCTTTTTTCTTGCATGGGTCTTACAGGAATGTCAACTCTCCCGGTTTTGCCAGGCGTCTCAAGAGTTTTCGCTTTGTTTCCCAGCACAACTTCAAGATGACTGCCATACATTTACTGTATTTCTCCCGGGAGTATTTCAGGAAATTTAGCCATTTCAAGACAATCTCCAGATTTTTTAAGTCCCTGGGTTGACGTCCCTGGTCTTAGAGATTCCATCACGATGGTCGGTTGCTAGGGCTTTTTCTCCTGGAAGCTACTTAAATTAAATTTTAGGCTCAACGAGGAGTAGATTATATTCCAAATGAAGCAAAACAATACTAAACATCTTACTCAAGAAAAAAAATCCAATTTGTACAATTGTAAAGTTATCTTTCGTGTTTTCTTGAAAATATGACGTCATAAGTGACTCCTATTTTTAGCAACAGCATCGGAAATTTGTAAAGCAGTGTTGAAAACGTTACAAACTTTTTTGCTACACAAAAATAAGATTTATAGCGAAAACTCCAACTCAATCCGATAAAATGGTGTGAAGTTACAGCTAATGAAAGGATTCAAAATTCCCGCCTGATGACCATATATGGTCAATATTGAGGCTATTTAACGCGAGGAAGAATTAATGGTTCGACACAGGAACAAAGACAACGTTGTATAAAATTAAAATTGTAGTTTTTTCAACTTGAGGTTTGTGGGGCTATGACGCGTTTTTCGTCACGAAATACGTCAGAACGACGCCATTATGGCCAATTATGACGTATTTCGTGACGAAAAACGCGTCATAGCCCCACATAAATCAAATTGAAAAAACTACAATTTCAATTTTATACAACACTGTCCTTGTTCCTGTGTCGAACCATTAATTCTTCCTCGCGTTTAAATAGCCTCATATTGACCATATATGGTCATTAGGGGGGAATTTTGAATTATTTCATTAGCTGTAACTTCACTCCATTTTATCCAATCGAGATGCGGTTTTCGCCATAAATCATAACATTCTATAAAGAAAACTAATATATGATTTTGACTGTTTCTTTCCTAAATTTTTATACTAATGTCAAATTTGGTCATCAATCATGACGTCACAATAGCAGTCACATGGGATCACATGACACAAATTGAAAGATAATTTATTAACCTACTTTCCTGCCAAGTTTCGTCACATTCGATGCAAACTACTACTGTCTATGCCCGGAAACTCTCAGTTTTGAGAGGTGTGGGAGAAAAAGCCCTAGCAACCGACCACCGTGCATGAAATGAATGATTTTCTGATTTTCTTGCTAGAGGTCTGGAATCTTAGAATTCAGACTTAGGTTAAGATTTGTCACCACATTCTAAATTTTCTGTGGAATTTTAAATGCTGTTTCAAGGACTTTAAAGGTACTTTAAGGTATCAGTTATGGTATTTGATGATCCAGCCCTCCAAGCCTGTAAATTTCTTTTACTGACTAGGCTACTTAGCTGTAGGTGTCCCGTTTGACTTTGATTTTTTTTTCAGTTCTCAGGTGCTGATGCTAGGATGGTTCACACATGAATTGCAACAAAAGGTGCAAGAAGGTAGCCAAGACTTTTTCCAGGGCATCAGCTAACCCATCCTGTAACTCTAGACTCCATTTGCAGTAAGCACTGTGAAAAAACCCTGGAATGTGGCTTGGTTCATATAAACATACCACCTTTCCAGAAGTATTTTTTCAATCTTGTAACAAAAAAATGAATGCAACACATCAACTTAAAAGTATAGCCTACTCAAACTCTTTCCTTTTTGGTGTTCGCATAATTATGAAATCCCAAGTGCAAAAAAAGCAAAATTTAAAAACACTTTGTGATTATTTGTACGTACATACTTTTAACTAGACCATTAATTTGTACTTTATCAATATTGTGATTCAAACATGCCTCCTTTTTAGACATCGAACCAAGCTTCCTGTGGTGTCTTGTCTGCCTTGTTTCCAGGTTCTCGACCATGAAAAACACAGTGGAAAATGTGCCCGGGAGGGGGGGGGGGGGGGGGACTCCCTATATTTTCAGACAGGGGTGCTCGTCCTATCCCTTAGGGTATAAAATATAAAATGGACAGACGTGCTATCCGAGGGGTGTTTAAAATCAGACCTATCCCTACGGGGAGTCTCAGACCAATCCTTGCCCAGAAATATATTGGTACTGACACCAGAACCGATATTTACAAAGGAAACTTGGTTGAAAACCCTAAAAGACCTAAAATTTCGCTTTAATTTATTTTGACCTGCCAAATTTGCTATCTTTTAGGGGTAAATTCGGCGGTCACCACGCCAAATTTGATTTCCTTTAGGGGTAAATTTGCTGTTTGCCACACCCATTTTGCTATCCCTTAGGGTCAAAATCAATTTTCCCGACGAGCACCCCCGTTTAAAATATTGGGAGTCCCCCCCCCCCCCCCCCCCCCCCTCAGGAAAATGTGCATATCATCCTTTCTCGAGTGTATCTGAGTTCTGGTTGAGGTTTAAGTTTTCTAGGTCAATAGAAATATTGAAAAACTTACTGGAATTCCAAATATGGTATGCAGATATTTCCTTATAAGGAAGTTGGAGAAAGTCGACACTTTTTCAAGGGAACTATTTTGATATGTTATTCCAAAGCAGGATCTAACCTTATAGTGGGTAAGGGGGCTATGCTCATTTTTCTGTTGGCAGTTTTTCGTTTACTTTTACTTTAAGGGAGCATTCATTATTTATGCCAGGGGGTGGGCTGGCAATTATTAAGGGGGACCATGTTAAATTTGGCAAGTTCAAGTAGAGGGTCACCAGAAAATATAAAAACAAGTGTGAGGATTCATTACGTTTTATGGCAGCAACGACGTTAATTTAATATATGGATACAAGAGGTTACACACCTGTAAAATTACAACAAACTGTTTATGCACGCATCAGGAAAATGTCTTAAAAATACTGGTTGTTGTCTACTTGGTATCTAGATGTCGCAACATTTCTTCCTCGTCTAAAGGGGGAGGGGGCTATCATGATTATTATAAATATCGCCTAAAGGGGTTTTGAGTTTTTTATTGATACTTTGAGGGGGGTCAAGTTTTTTTGGGGCTGAATGAAAAATCTTGCCAGCCCACCCCCTGGCATAAATAATGATTGCTCCCTACCAGAACAAGGCTTAAAACTGGAATTAAACCATTGCTCACTGGAGTTCCAGTAAATCCCCCTACAATGAGATATACTTAGATATATTTTTTATTCGGAACTGTAAGAAATAATAATGATTTACATTGGCAAAACTCCAATAAATATAAAAAGTACATTAATTTTTGCCTAATTTTGATTGTTTAATTTCACTTATTTGTTCAAAGAGGGGATTCGAAGGCTTGTCATGATGGAGTGATTTTGCAAAGTAAGAAATAATAATGATTTACATTGGCAAAACTCCAATAAATATAAAAAAGTACATTAATTTTTGCCTAATTTTGATTGTTAATTTCACTTATTTGTTCAAAGAGGGGGTTCGAAGGCTTGTCATGATTTTGCAAAGTAGTTCTTCTTGTTCTGTTTTGGTCACCCATACAAAATTTTGCTGTGTTTTCGGATTATTTTCTATTAATTTTAGTAACATTATTCTTGTGATGCATCCAAGGGGGCCATTTGACCTAAATTGATTTTGGTTTTGATTTCTGTGGTATGGAAGAGTTCATATAGTTGGGTAGGATAAAATTGCTCTTCCATTTCAGTTCTTTATTTTTTTTCTAACACCTTGAATGACCTGCTTTGTGTCCCGTTTTGTGTCCCGTTTTCCATCCGTAGGTCATGGAAGGACATTGGAAATCCCAGAGGCGTGAGGGTGGGGAGTCAATTTACTTTCTTTGGAGGGATGAGGGGAGGGGGTCTCCTCTCAACACCCTTCTTTGTGGGGGATATTTTCTGGAAATGTGTGGTTCCATATTATCCATACCCTCCTACGAAGGGATTGGAAATGCTGTCAATTTACCTGATCTTTTCCATACAAATACTGTTTTTTTCTTTGAAAATTGCATAGAGGGGGTAAGGATATTTTTTGGAAACACGATTATGATTATGATTTTTATACTACTGACAGTACAGATTTTTAAGGTTTTTTTTTCTGACTAGGATTCTGTTAGGGGTAGTTAGGAAACTCAGTATTATTAAGCAACTCTTTCCGAGGAAAAAAACCTCGCTCGACCTTGACTTTTTTGATCACTAGTACCATCAGGACAAGTAGCACAGAAACGTTACTTGCCTTAGCCAACTGGCTTATCAATTATAGTCCATTATAGTCTAGTTTTGATCATTTCTAAATGCTGCTGTCCCCTCTGGCGACCATGACGCATAGCGCAAAAACAATGACGTCATAGTGAAATAGGGCAATTATTGTCAGAAATTTGCTATGATATTATTGCATTGTATAAGAATTAGTCGTTCTGTAAGAGGTATAAACATTGGAGTTCCGCTTTTAGGCAGTGCCTAAATCTATATATTAAAGGCTACAAGTGTTTGCTGACTTGTAGTGATGTTTTCAGTAAAGTGGCATGGGCCATTCCTTTGAAAACCAAGACAGGGTCTGAAATAACAGCGGCTTTCAAGAAAATATTTAAGGAGCAGAAACCTAAGATCTTGCAGACAGATAAGGGATCTGAATTTTTAAACAAAACGTTCCAAGCATACCTGAAAAAGCAGGATGTTCGATTTTTCACCACACATAGTGAAGCCAAAAGCTCAGTGGTGGACCGTTTTAATCGCACTCTCAAGTCCAAGATGTGGAAGTATTTCACCTACAAAAATACCCACCAGTACCTAGACGTCCTCCCTGATCTCTTAGAATCTTACAATCATGCCTACCATCGCAGTATACGCATGCGTCCTGTTGATGTCAGCAAGAAAAACGAAGATCAAGTCTGGTATACGCTTTATGGCAACACTCAAGGCAACACTCAAGGCGCCTGTGCGGTACAAATTCCAAGTCGGGGATCGAGTCCGATTGAGCATTGCCAAAAATATATTTGACAAAGGCTATAAAGCTCACTGGAGCGAGGAAATCTTTACCATCGCAGAAAGAATACCCAGAAACCCGCCTGTGTATCGACTTAAAGATGATTTAGAAGAAATTGTGGGTGGGGTCTTCTATCAGCCAGAACTACAAAAGATTAAAAAACTGATGACGTTTACAAAATAGAAAAAGTGTTAGGCAAGCGTAAAAGAAATGGAAAGGTTGAATATCTTGTGAAGTGGCTTTGTTATCCAAGTAAATTTAATTCCTACATCCCTGCTAGTGAAATCAAACGATTGTAAAATATAGTATATATTCAAGGAACCTCTTGTTTGAGTCGTCATTTACAGCGAACCAGGATGGAGAATACACAGTTTTTACTTGCACCTCCCCTCCAACAGTAGTATGGAGGTCTTTCCCAATAACACATTGACGGAATATCGTGTCCAGCTCCCTCAGCGAATTCAGTTGAGCGAGGACTGGGAAATATCTTTGGTGAAAATTCAGTACCCCACACTTGGAACAATGTTCATGACAATAATGATTGGAACCATTTCTATGTAAGCGACGGTACTCGTCCTACAGCATGCACTGTACCTCCAGGTCATTATCCTTCTATTGAAAAGCTGATCCAGAGTATAAACAATTTGATTGCGAAAGTTGGTTCGGGTTTTAAGAATTTGAGTTTGACTTATGACACCCTTTCGCGGAAGATAACCATCCACGCCGCAAATAATTACTTCATCATGTTTCATAGTGGGTTAGGAGAAATGCTTGGTTTTGACCGTAAGAAAAGCTACAACAAAAACACCACAACCCCCCGCGAAGCTGACTTGGAGAATGGTTTTCACAATCTCTACATCTACTGCGACCTTGTGCAAGCACAGTTTGTAGGAGACACACGAGTTCCATTGATGCGAGTCATACCTGTGGAAGGAAAAGACGGAGAACGCGTCACTCGTTCCTTTCTGAATCAACAGTACCTACCGGTCAGCAGGAAAGAATTTGATACGATCGAGGTCAATATAAAGCGGTCCACTGGCGAAAACGTTCAATTTCAAGCTGGACGTGTATTGATCACATTACACTTCCGAAGAACGTCTCCTTATTTCTAGAAACATGGGACGTGACTTTTACAAAACTTACTACATCAACCAAGCTCAGCAGAGGGGAGGAAATATTACTGCTTTTCATGGTGCTCCTTATCAGCGAGGTTATGGCTTAGGTTCAATACTCAAGGGATTATTCCGTTGTGCGGTTCCCAAAGTCTCTGCAGCCGCAAAATCTGTCGGTCGAGCAGCCCTAAAAGAGGGCGTAGGTCTTGCCCAAGACGTGATGGCAGGTGATAATCTAAAAGAGTCTGCTCTGAAGAGAGGTAAACAAGTCGGAAAGCAAGCCTATGACGAGATACGTTCCCAGAATGCATCGGGAACACAAAGTGGAAGACGAAGGAAGAGTAGAAAAAGGAAAACATCAGCCAAATCCAATTATTCTTCCCAAACCAAGAAACGGAGAACATCTCTTGCCAAGAAAACTCAATTCCGTATCTATAATCAGCTCGGTATATTTCCTGTTCGGGAAACGCGTAACGTGACACCGACCCATTGTTCTAGTACAAAAAATACGAAAAAATCTGCCAAAATATTCAGCTGAAAGAAATCGTCCCATGGCAGCCTAGATTAGTTTCCTTGGTAATAAATACATCCGGGATATTTTAGATTGAAGGTAGCAAGAGAGCATGGCGGTGAAATCGTGGTGTTTGAGGACGAGATAGCTTTCAAAAGTTACGTTTTTGTCAAAGGGCTTCCTACTGAAAAACTCGATATTGGTCTTCGTTCACAGTGGAATGTCTGAATTTACTCTGATAGCGAATTTTCCTGCTCTTAGGAATAATTTTTCTGGATTCTATAATGCACAAAGTGTCAACCAGCGAAGTTTCACGTCTGGTAACCTCCTGAGAAAAATGGTAACTCTTCTTGAATGGACACAGGCGCATTGAGCGCATTCGTGTTATACAATTACCGGCACACTAAGTTGTCTGGCTTGTGCACAGAACTATAAAGAACTATGAATTCAGGTTCTGACTCCTTCAAGTTTCTCTTTAGATTTGGACGAGTCTTAGCTCTCCAATCTCGTGGTTTGGAATCATTTCTAGCAACCGGCACTAGAGACTCCACAACGATCGCTAGTTATCTCTTGTAATTATAATACTGACTAGTGTAGAACAGACAAGAAGCACAATCGCTTTTGCCAGCATCATTTTCTGTCACTCCGAATCAAGAATTTTATTTTATCAGTGTGTACATGGCAAGTTGTGGTGGTTTCAATATGAATAAAAAACGTTATCCACGCATACTAAACTCAAACTCGGCCGTGTGCGTATTTCAGAGATAATCTTTTCCTAGCTGTTTAACCTGTATCCGATTTATTTTCTTTCGAATAACTGCGATGAAACAAATATATTCTTCTATTTTGCTATTCAGCAACTCCTCTGTGCTTTAACTGCCCAGACAACTAAGATTTTGTGTCCAGTTATTTTACATGTCCACAAGACGCTACAGCTGAAATTCGAGCTCGCAATGTTTTGGTTGGGGTAATCATCTATTGTTTTCAATGACTTCCCGAACTGGAAATATACCGAGCTGATAATGGCGCACCCTACTAGATCACCGGAATGCTCCAAGTCAGAACTGGATTTATTTCTAGCTCCTATTATTCAAACTGCAATCGAAAAAGGCCAGATTATTGAACACTTTCCTGTTTCGAACTTGTCCGACACAGGACCTATCCAATTTAATATCTCTGGTAGCGGCGACGAGTTTATCGATCTAAGACAAGCCTGGCTCTATATCAGACCTAAAATCACAAAAGCCGATGGATCCAATCTAGGAACTACAGATGAAGTGGGTCCGGTCAATCTCTTTCTCCAGGCACTTTTTGGTCAAGTGGACCTCAACCTTAATGACAAAGCTGTCTCTTCCTCAACCAACACCAACCCGTACCGAGCCATGATGACCACCCTTTTGACCTATGGGTCAGATGCTAAGAACACGCAACTTGGAGCCGGGCTGTTTTACAAAGACACTCCTGGAAAAATGGATGTTAACAACCCTTTGGCCGGTTCCGCAGCAAGAAACCAGGGGCTATATCAACGCTATCAGCTCATCTGTGGAACTCATGGGGCCTTTGCACTTGGATCTTTTTCACCAAGATCTTCCGTTACTGAACGGTGTTAGTGTTCGCATCAGACTTAACCGCACCAAAAACGTTTTTTGTCTGGTGTCCCCTAACGGCGGCGCAGATTTTAAAGTCAAGATCCTAGAAGCAAAACTGTCGGTGCGCAAAGTCAAATTGACCAACGACGCCTTTTTAGGTCTCACTGGTGCTCTAGAAAAAGTCCCCGCTCTATACCCTATTCGTCGTGTGGAATGCAAAGCCATGTCCATTCCAGGGGGAGATATGTCCTTTAAACCGGGCGATGTCTTTCTCGGCTCCATTCCCAGGCGCCTTGTCCTAGGGTTCGTTGAGAATGCGGCTTTTGTCGGGGATTTTGACAAAAACCCGTTCAACTTTCAACATTTTAAAGCGACTCAAGTGGAAGTGTATATCAACGGAGAGGCAGCACCCATGAAAGCCCTTGAACTCAACTTTGACCAGAAAAAGTTTCTAGAGGGATACATGAGTATGTTTCTTGGTACGGAAACCCTATTCCACGACACAAGGAGCCAGATCGCAAGAGAAGACTACGATAAGGGCTATGCCTTGTACGGATTCGTCCGGATCTTGCCGCAGGACCCCACGTCTCCCCTATAAAACAGTGCAACCTACGCATCTCGGTTCAGTTCGCAGAAGGACTACCAGCCACCGTCAACTGCATTCTCTTTGGAGAATTCGACTAGCTGATCCAGATTGACTCAAATCGAAACGTCAACTAGAACTGGAGCGGCTAAATGAACTCTGGGCAAATTGAAGCTGTTTTACAAACCGACCGTGAAACGCGTCGCTATTTTCAAGGCGTGTTTGCGTCGGATCGACTTCCCAGACAAATTAGACGATACCCCGCAGCCATTGTGATGAATGTGGATCCCCATGATCAACCTGGAAGTCATTGGTGCAGTGTCTTTATTACCAAGGACAGAAAGGGGACCTTTTTCGACTCCTACGGACAAGAACCAAGATACTATACTCCCCTGTTTCAAGAATTTTTAGACCGAAACTGTAAATAGTGGACTTTTAATACTAAATGTCTTCAAAGTGTAGACTCTAATGTCTGTGGTTACTATAGTTTGTATTTTTTATTGCTTCGAAGTCGCAACATATCAATGTCAGATATAGTAAGACGATTTTCGTCAAATGCGCAATGAAACGATAGATACGTATCATTTTATCATGAAGCGCTGTGGCTATGTTTTATTAAAGAATACAAAACATGTAACACGACAAGTATCTAGAAGTAAAACATAAACCATTTTAAATGTAAAGTCTCTTTATTGCTGTGAAAGCTTGACATTTATTGGTTAAAGTTTAACCAGCGTCGACTCTGGCGGTTGTTTTTCCTAGACTTTTTTGTGTTGACACGTATTAGACACGAGGAGGGAGGTGTGTCGGGAAGGGTAAACATCGGGGTAACCTCTTGTCCGTAGTTTGACTTGAAATTTCTCACAGCCATCCTACAGGATCAAATCCTTTACGCGCCTTCAAAAAGTCACTCACAAGATCTACCACGTGAGACCCGGCTAGCGGTTGGTCTTCAAATATCAATCGACCTTGCTCGTCCCATTTCATGATTTCAGGGTTCTCTTTTATTTTTTCCACCAAAAGCTTCCCTTTGTTCTTCAAATTCTTTGGTAGCGAACGCAGGATCTCCTTTTCAATTTTATCGTCTTCCTCTTTGGTAGGTTCGATTTCTTTCTGTACTGTTTCTCGGGGTAGTCGTTGTGATTTCACGGTCACAGGTACAGGTTTGTCTTTTCTTTTGTTGTAATAGGTCAGGTAGTTTTGAAGGTCATTTACATAATTTCGGACTTTTTCTTCGTCCGTCATCTCGTCGTCTTGCAACACGTCTTGCATGTCACGATCCAGGGCAGACAATCGTTGTGTTAAAGGTGCCGTGTTGACTTTTATTTTGTCGTTGTTGAAGACGCTCCAGCGTTTGCTCTGGGACCAATACCACTTTTCGTGCGTGGTTCATAGTAAAAACTGTTCCAGTACTTTAAGAATAGGAGGTAACAAAAGCCCGAGAATATTCCCTCCGTGTTGGACCAAAATCTTACGTTTTTTATCTAAAGGAAGTTCTTTATCAACAAGTTTCAATAAATGGCTATCGTGTTTTAGTATGCCTTCCTTCTCCTTCGGGGTTAACGGGATGATTGCTTGAAGAACGTTGTACACGCACTCGCAGATACTTTGAATGAGTTGATCGTCGGCCTCTTTTAATATCGCTTTTGTCAGAGCAGGGTGACTCGAGGTAAGAACTTTGAGGTGATGGAAGTTGTTTTTCACGCGGCGACTCATGTTCAAATGAGCGTAGTTTGCTCGAGCTTGGGTATTTATAGCTTTTTAACATAGGCATACTGAGTTTCTCCTGGGAGTATATTGGTTCTAAGACGAAAGTCCGCTGGACAGTCATTCTTAAGATCACACCAAAGATAACCATACGGTTGAGAGGTGGCATCTTCAAAGGCTTCTTGCATGTATTTCACGTGCCCGGGAAAGATTTGGCGCGCCCCAAATGACCCACTTGGGAACCATCTCTTGGATGTTTGAATAGAAATATGTAATGAGCATTAAGGCTTGCATTTCGCATCTCTTTCCCTTGAATAAATATATTTTGAATGACAAAAAAACAGAAGAGGGTTTTATGGTGACACGAGCGGTAAAAAATTTAACTGAGACGCCGATCAGATGCCAAATGCATCATATCGTCTATGATGACACAATTGCGGAGAGTTGGATCCAGTTGAGTTTCTAAGTCGTTAGGAAACCCCTCAAGAAATGTGATGTTTGGAATAATTTGCTGCATCTCATCATAGGCGGGTTGATTTACTCCGTAACACCAGAGGATATTTTCCGGCGCTCCGTTTATTACGTGTTCGCCCTCTTCTAAGATGCGTTTGAGTAATTGGGTCTTGCCCGAGCCAGAAGGGCCCGCAACAATCGCACTAAAGGGGTGTTTAAGTCTTGAATCCATGGTACTAAATGATCCTATAGTTTGTTGACTTCTCTATTTATAGGATGGCATCACCCAATGGGGACGAGTGCTGTTATGGTAATCACGGACGAGCACGACAGGTTGTAATTTGACTTGCTGTAAATATATATTGCGTTCCTCACTCGATAAATGATGTACTTGCGCTAAATGATTGGAAAGTTTGACTAAATATCTGGAGCCACATCCTTCGACAGGACAGTCTCGACAGATTCTTCGAACCATATTAATGCTTCCAAAGTTAAATGAAACTGACTACAACTTCAATAAAACTCATCATTTATAGAAAAATCGAGGGACAAACGGGTAAAAAAGAGGGACAAAAGGTGACAAAAGGAGACAAACGGGACATTTTCGTAGTGACTATTTATTTCGTGTCCAACCTATGTTACATGCGAGACACACACTAGCTATTGCATGACACGTTTATGATTTGCCACTGTGCAAAAAGTGGAATATTCAAGGCATTTCAAGTACGGTATACTCTTGGCTGACTTGACATCAGTCTAAAGTATTCAAGTCGCACTTCACACTTGACGTCAGCCTAGAGTATTCATTCAGAACACGGCTGAATACGTGGCGTACTGTGTCACTCTAGAGTTTCCAAAACTGGTATACCTGACGTCTCAAATCATTCAAGAGTATGACGTGACACGTCAAGTCTTTCAAGCGTATGCTGGTCAAAAATATGATGGTTTTATGGTTGTGCGAAAGTAAAAAAAACATAGGGTTACTAACCCAAACTCTTAGAAATAAAAGTCCACTTTCTACACACGGCCTGGGATATCTCTTGATAATTCAAGGTGAATCGCTCCGTTTGTTGCGTATTAACATTCGAAGACGCTGCCTGGTATACGTGGCGTACCGCGTCACTCTTGCTCAAGACATACTGGTATACTTCACGTCTCAAATCATTCAAGAGTATGACGTGACATGCCAAGTCTTTCAAGCGTATGCGGCATGATTCGTGTCAAAAAATGAGATGGTTTTATTATTGTGCGAAATAGAAAAAAACATAGGTACACACGCTCGAACTCTAAAAATTGAAAAAAAAACTCACATTCTACTCACAGCCTGGAATCAGGTTATTCTGGCCTGGAATATCACTTAAGAATTCAAGGCGAATCGCTCCATTTGAAGACTCTTGTATACGTGGCGTACCGTCGCGTCACTCGATCTCAAGCCGGTATACTTCATAACATGACACGTCAGGCTTTCAAGCGTATGCGAATTGAATATGATATATTTACGCCATAAGAGCATTTGAAAAGTAAGTGAACGTTCTGCCATTGTAAATCATCACACGGCTAAAAGAATAATGCTTTTCATAGGTGTCCGACAGGAAGATTCGAGCTCAGTTGATCGGGTGGGCTTCCTGTGATATATTGTCACGTGATCTTCATTTCAAATTTCAGGGGCGGCTGCTCAGTTGCTCAGATTTAGTTCGTTGCTCTTTCGCCGGTTTATTCGACTAGTGCTGCGATGTTTTACGGACTTTTTCCACGGAAATATGCCATAATATGCTGCAAGGGCCCTGCAATGAGCGATCATGATTATCTTTAAGTAAGAAAGTACAAAATCGGTAAGTATTTTACTTGATAGTTGCTTTTGTTTGATGATTTTGTAAGTCGAATGTTTGTGTGTTATAAGATAGGAAGGCCCGAAATACAGTTTCCCTGAAATGAACTCTCGTCTTTTACACACGTCCCTGCGTTAATTGTACCTACAAAATCGGTGAAAAAATGTATGATATATATATTTGGTACAGAAAATAATCTTTTGGTAGTTATTTTTAGTTATAATTTTCGATTTTTGGCGAACAGTAGATGGTATTGAGATTGCCCACCTAAATTAAACTAACGTAAACTTGACTGTAAGGTTATTCTAGTTTCTTTGTTTCTCTAGGCTAATCTTTGCTCTATTGTCATTCTTGCAGTGAAGATTATGAACAGACTTCTTTTAACAGAGGGATGGATATAAACAATCAGTGGCCATGACCCCAGCCTGTGTTTCACTAGTGTCTCAGATTCAGTAAGGTAAAAATATACATATAGTAGGCCATTTACGGGCCATTTACAAACTGTAAAAATTCATTAGTAGAGTGGTTTTCATCCGGCTGTGAAACAAAACTAATAGTCAATGTTTAATAGTGTCTACTAGTCATAATTCCAAAGGAGAATAATAATAATATAATATCTCGTTTATTCCAACCTTTCGCAGCTAAAAAGCTGAATTACAGGCTGGTCATTTACATGGACATATATAATAAAAATACAATAAAAATACCTTCATAGTGTATAGTTAACCATTATCCTGCAAGATTGCGCAGAATATCGTCTGGTACTTAGCCGACGAGGGACGAAGTCCCGAGTTGGCTAAAATCAGACGATATTCTGCAAAATCGAGCAGGATAATGGTTTTATTATTCAGCACATCGATAGCACAAAAAAAAAACCCCGAAAAACATGACTTTTGTGTATTATTCACGAGCTCAAAACATCATATTTCCCTCAGAGACGGATATCGCAGGATAGCTGTCAAGTACAGAAGACAGCTATTGGCATTCCAATGACCATATTTGGGCAGTGCATCGATGTGCTGAATAATAATAGTGCATATACGTATATTTCTTAGTATCTATTTCACAGCCGGATATAAACCATTCTAAGAACCTAGAATTTATGAACTTGTTAGGCTAAAACAGAAAGGACATACCGGTATAAACAAGTTGAAACCTGTAACAAACATACATCGCTTTAGTACCAAGCTGCGGAGTATTCACATTTTTGAAAATGATGTTGTTGCAAGACTTCAAGATGTTAAATGTTAGAAGAGTATACTATTACTACTTACCACTGTTGCTCTACATTATTTGAGCAAAAAAATGAAATATTATTAAAAGAAAACCTGCTTGGGTAAGCAGGCAAGAGTTCATTATTAACCAAATGTGGTCATAAACTCTTACTTGCGGGTTTTTACTGCAGTATGTGTTACTGCAGGACATGACAATATGACAAAATGTAAAAGCATAAATAAAGTGATCAAAATAATTCAGAACAATTTAACTAATTATGCAGTTTGTATATTTTCTAGGGAGGATGAACATCACTAGAGTGTCTGAGTGTTGGGAGAGAAATAGCTGAAAATTCAGGCTAGTGACACCAAAGCTGGTTCAACAGCTGAACACTGAAAGTGGATATAAATTATTCCTTTAGCCTGAATGGGCACTCAACCGATAGCCCTTTATGCCAAAGGCCAAATGGACTGGTATTGACTCAGAGGCCATGAGGGTGAGAAGAATAATTGTTTTAGTCAAATCACACTATACAAATGGAGATACTAGTGTGATTTGACTAAAACAATTATTCCTCTCGCCCTCATTGCCTCTGAGTCAATATTCCATCAGCCCAATTCTGGCTCGAGGAATAATATTGTTAAATATTAAAGTGGTTTCTGTTATTCTGTGAACTCTGTGCTGGCTAATTAATTGTGTTCTCCGAGCGTTGGATCACGTGCACTGAAATTGGACAATTTCGGCATTTTATCATTCACAATATAATTAATAAGTAACAGGACTCGCAGCAGAGTCCAGAGGAATCATCCATGTTTTTCTTAATTGGACAGCATGGAGTCCTATTATATATGCAAATTGAGTAATAATATTTAATAGTTATTAGAAAATGAAATCCAGTTTTCAAATCTACACACCGTATTAGTAAAATTGCAAAGTTTCAAAAGAATTCCTTGAAAACTGGCTAAGATATGAATTTTACTTTTTGCAAAAAAAAATGTATGGGCAAATCCCATACAGTCGAGGGTGGACAGGCATCCATGCCCGTCCAGTCTTGTTTCAATGTATTTGCCCATACATTTCTTGCAAAAATAATAAGCCTGAATACAAAGTTTTGAAAATTAATATCTCAGTTTTCAAGCAATCTTCAGAAAACCTTGCAATATTACTAATACGGATGTGTAGAATTGAAAACTGGATTCTTTTTTTGCTAACTATTAAATGGTATTAATCAATTTTGCGTGATAACAGCCTATTAGAGCGGATTTCACATGACTGTCAACACTTGTTATGTAATTGTGATTGCTTTGCGTTCTCATTGGCTGCTCGTTTTTTCTCTGCCAATCAAATTCTGTAGTAAATACAATTGCATAATTACTTAGTAATTGGTTCATCTTGTGATTGGCTTTGAGAGAAAAGCCATTTAGGAGCAAGTCATGATTTCTCTCGATTCTGATTGGCTAGTGATTGCTCAATTGCAATTGTTTTCACGACAGTCATGTGAAATCCGCTCTATTCAAGAGTTCTACACAGCTACCAAATTTTGTGATTATTAAAATCTGAAAATAACTTTTGCAATCCTTTACATCGAAATGACCTCAAATTTTCATGCTGAAAATTTTCTTTACTAGTTTCAGTTGTAATGCTTCTGGTTGGTGATTTAAAGATTTTGATGTTTTAGGTAACTCTAGGGAGAGGCCAATCCAGCTCAACATTTTATTCAAATTCAATCAACATCGGTTAAAGATCAATTACATATGTAGATCTAGATTTTTTAGTACAGGTCAAAAGCTTGACTTGGCATCATATTTGGCAGGTATCATCCTACTTTATACCCATGATTTTGGGCAGTTGGTGAGTTTTAGGCCTTCAAAAACATCATGTCAAAAAGAATTGAAGAGCAAATAAAAACTGGCTTGACATGTCATTGTCAAAAGGTCCTCAACTAGTTTAGATTGATTAACATGCAGACATTTTGCTAAAAAAAAAATGAACCCCCTGACATACTCACTATGTAATATTCTTTCACGCTAGAACTTGAATTTTGGCGCATGAAGAGGACGAAAGGAGTTATAGAATTAGACATATGTTCATTAAACCATGTTATGTTTTGAGATGCTGTAGATAATGACTAAATATGATTACCATTAAATACATTATTGAAAAAGTGTTATGGTGTATATAATTTAAAATGGCCCACTCAGGGGTAGAATTATTTCCTTTTACAGCTGCCATTTGAGAGTGGGCCATTTTCTGGAGAAGCCGTTTTAGTACCTGTGAACTCCACAGCCCCGCATAAGTTCAACTCGACACAAAAAGCCACTGATTCGCTACCAAAAGTGAATCCTGTTCAAACTTGTAATAGGTCAAATTTGCCCAGAAGAAAAAGACCAAAATAGCCACCAAAAACAGTGCCAAACTTTACTCACCGAAAGGGCCCCACATTTGCACTTTTACGCGCTGGTTACATGTTGGTCATCGCGATTTCGAACTGAACACGACAGTAGTATACAAAAATATTCGGACGTTTGTGGGCTGCATGCACGTTGGTCGCGAAGTTTTCAAACTGAATACGCTGGTATACGTAAGATATTCGGGCGGCGTTTGCGTGCTGGTTAGTTGATCATCGCGATTTCAAGCTGAACACGGCAGCATACGTAAGGTATTCGGACGTTTACGAGCTGGTTGCGCATTTGTCGTGAAGTTTTGAAATTGAATACGTCGGTATACGTGAGATATTCGGACGTTTGCGCGCAAGTTACATGTTGGCCATCGCGATTTCAAACTGAACACGTCAGTATACGTGAGATATCCGAACGTTTGACGGCTGGTTTAACGATTTTAGACACAATACGCCAAGCATATGTAAGGTTTATTAACTATGCAAGCAAAGCACCTCCCATTTTCAAGCGTATCCCATTTGAATATCTGAAGTAATTCAAGGGTATGCATTTGAATTCGGAAAAAACGCGGCGAATTCAAGTTTCATACTCTAGAGTGACGTGACGACAATCCGATTTGAAAATTTCAGAAGATCCTTGAACACTTGAAGTATACCCATCCGTATTCCAGCGTCTACGGGCCCGAATATTCGGCTTTTTGCATAGTGTGCAAGATCGCAAAGCCACTATTAGTTTAGGGTAGAGACATTATTTATTATACAAATAGGTACTAACTTAGGGTATATAATTACATAACTTATCTATGAATGTATTTACATTACTAATTATATATCTAAAGGTACCGTTGTGATCCCGTCGTCTAATACTTTTCGTTTCGGATAAAAATAAGAAAAGCCGTCACGAGCAAGCTCGTAAGTATTCATTGCGTGATCTGCAACTCTTAATCCTTTGATGGTTCCCGAACTAGAATTGTTGGTTAAAAGTACATTTAAATACTTTTCCTTGTAAATCTCATTACACTTTTTATTGACTCCTTTGCATGAAAACTTGTCATACTCTCCAAAGCAATAGTACGTTTTAGAACTAAGGCTAATTATACCCTCCCCAACCCATTCTTCTTTAAAAAGACCAGGCGAGCGCTTATCGTATGCTCGATGTTCTGCGGTGTCGGTACGGGGAAACCAGTTGTGTTTGTCAGCTTCAAACTCCTGGCGTAGCTCGGTTTTGACAAGAGAGTCAACACTGTCCCCGGACAGGGCTATGTAAGCGGAATCGGTATCAGTCTCACAATAGGCAAAGTCAGAACAATCTAAGTACTTGTCTAAAAAATCAAAGTAAAACTGAAGCATTCTCAACTTTGCATATTGATAAACGAAAAAGCCAATTTGTAAAGGCAGATTTAGCTTAATGTGTCTCTTGCACGACTGTACCTCACAGGTGTCTTGATCAATCTGATCTATCTGCCTAAAGTAAGGTGTATTGATGAGCCTCGTCGCCTTTGCATCCTCACAATAGGAAACTCCTGATCCGTTATTGTTTTCCCGTAGCTACTGTTTCCCACCTGTCAATAAGTAAAAAAAGAGTTAAGTCTAAAGGTATTAAGAGACAACCCTGTGGAGCTAAAGGGTGATTTAGTATTTTACTTACCAACTTCATAGTTTCAGCAACGATGGCCTTGTTGGGATCTGCATCGCCTGCCCTACGAGCGTCCGAGACAGATTGACCAAACGATTGGAAACAAGTTATTGTACCAGACCAGAAAGTCCTTCATTGTATGCATGTTGTTGTCACGCCAGATCTGTTCACAATACCGGTATTCCCCGTCTAGTATGTTAGCGTGTTTAAGAGTTGAGTAGAACGCGCTGTGGGGAGGAAGACTTGGATGATTGAGTTTCTCCAACGAGTCCATCCATTCGTATGGAAAGTACCCCTTCGTCTGTTCACAATCGTAAGCCTTGAGAAACTTGTCATAGGAGAAGCCTGGGGCTAGGAAGTTGGTGATATCAAGGAATCTCAAGTACTCTGTCTGAACGCACATGAAGTTTTTTTTTCGCTTGATGGTGAACTCAATATCTTCCATCTTTACCAGCAGGGGAAAAAAAACTTTCTTGACCACGTTTAAATCATAATTTCCTGAATTGAACCCTAGCACAGGTATCTGCTTTAAATAGGCTACCAGACTTTTCTTGATACCTTCAAGGAAACTGTCGGACTTTTTCTCTTTTTTGTGAGGCTGCTTGGGGACAACAGGATCTCCGAGTTGATTGTTAAGGGCACGGTAGAATGATGGGTCTTGCTCTTCCACATCGCTATCCTGGAGAAAAGCGCGGTCTTCCTCGGTCATCTCTTCCTCCACCTCCTCCTCTTCTTCGTCAGACGAGTCCATCAAATCCTCCTCTTCCTCCTCCGATGTGTCTCGCTCATTTTCCTCTTGAATCATGTCATCTAGCAAATCCAGGCTGTCTTTAAACTTTAATGACATTCTGCGGTAACTTTCTCGGCTAATCTCGAGCAGGTAATTTATCATAGACTGTACCAGTTGTTTGGGATCGCCTTCAGATGCAAAGCACTTGGGATTTTGATAGCCAGGAACATTAGAGCATATGCTGACGCTGAGTGGAATATGGCGACACTGCCAGTGTAGTTTTTCAGTGTGGGTAGGGCCGTGTTCACGGTCAAAGTAAGATTCAAAATCGAATGTTGCGTGATATGGGAAGTAGCGCAATTCCTCCGGAACTTCAATGTCGAGGTAATCGCTCAGAATATCGAATATGGTGCGAGGGGTCTTGTACACGCCGCCAGGATATTCATACCGGACTTTACCATCACATTTGACTTCGTGCCGATGATGCATACCTACATGCTTCCACAGTTTCTTACAACGATTGTAGGCAAACGACTTGGAATACTTGGAAATATCTTTTATGTAACAAAAATGCGACTTGTAGAGATTCAGGTACATGGTGGAAGCATGATGACGATGGGAGCGGCGAATGAGCTGTGCTGTATTATCTGTGGACTGGGGTATAGGGAGATGTTCTTCTTCTTCGGTATCTCCTTGAGGTTCCGTGTGTTCCAATGAATATATAAAAATGTTTACTTCATATGGTTGCTCCAGTGAATCTAAATCGTCTAGCTTGACGCCCGGGAACTTTTTGCGGGTGGGAGGCTCAGGTGCTCGATACTGCTTGTAGTAGTGCTGTGTATCGCGCTCCAGGTTTATCAGTGTACAACCATTGTGAAGGGCTAACGCACGGAAAAAGCAGAGGTTGTATTTGTAGCTTTTGTTTTTGTTTTTATCTTAATTAAGAGGGACGACCCCGCAGTTCTCGACGATATAATGAGGAAGGTTCTTCCCGCGTCCGATGGGGTGGCTTCGGAGTTTGAACACGTAAAATGTGATGTTGCACACTTGGTCGACAACCCATTTAGAGTTTGGGCGTTGCTGTCGAACCCACTCAAGAATGTCCACATTCCTTAGAGCGTCGCGCACTTGGTCAAGGTCAGCGGCATTAGAAATAAGGAACGGTTCGTCAAACACTTGATTATTGTTGCGGCTTGTGTAGTAGTACTGGAGCGCGCCCGTCTCGTTATTACGAAGAAGATAACCAAAAGACAAGTTCAGCTTGAATAATGTGCTTTTATCATAAAATACACGGTCCAGATAATCAAGAAGGTTTTGGACATTTAAAGAAGAGAGTCGGAAATTGTACCAATCCGATAACCGATGGTTGCGTGAGAAACGGGTTCGGATCTGGTTCCAATGCTGACGATATTCAGGTACGTCACGGGCATCGGGTACATCATCGATGGAAACAGGGTCTTCTTGCCAACTAGTACTGGGTTGAGGGATAGGATTCGGCTTGACGTTTTTAGTTCGCGGTTATGTCTTTTTCTTGTTATTTTCTTGATGTGTCTTTCGATGTTCGCGGAGAGGGGCTTTGTTCAAAAACCTTTTTACCACAGGTCTCTCACGCGTATTCTATAGGTTCAGCTCGACGCTCGTGAATGGTTTTCTCGTGTCGTCGTAGATTCGATTTTCGTCGAAAGGATGTATTGCATTTAGGTCACGGAAACTCTTTGTCATTGTCATGTGTTTTACGGTGTTGTTTCAGATGGTCAACCCTCTTAAAATTTTTGCCACAGGTCTCACATTCAAACTTTCGGGTTTTGGTCGGGGAAGTAATCTCTTCTTCACCTTTTCTCTTCTTTCCTCCAGTCTGTGTCACGCTTCCACGGTGGGCTCGTGGATAGAACATTCATCTTCCGAGTCGAGACTCTGAAACACGTCGACATTATCGTCTTGAGAGCTAATGGTTTCGGGTAAGACTTCATCCGCTATACTTAAATCAGGCATAAGGGATCTGTACCAGCTGTACGGAGTTCCGTGTCTATTTCTTGAGCTAGTCTTATCAGGGTAGCTAACGCTTCAGTTATTTCTGGATCGTTGTCTTGATTCATCATCCTTCATAGTAAACAATATATATATATATATATATATATATATATATATATATATATATATATAGAAAGAGAGAGAGAGAGAGAGAGAGAAGAATTAAATAAATATTCACAACGCTTGTTTAGACCGTGTGGCTGGAGACATCTAAGTTGCGAGGTCCAATAAGCTTTGCGATTCAAAAGTACTGTTTCTAAAATCTCACGGGCTCTAATTTGTTATATGACTATGAAGTCAAAATCCTTAAGTGCGTTCGGCGAGCTATTAAAATGTTTTGAAACTTCGCAGGTTTTTCTGTTAGCGCGTATGCGATTTATGGTTACGAAAGCGGACTTTAAATTCGTTTTTGTAGATCCAACATATTGAAGTCTACAAAGATTGCACGATACTAAATATATAACATTTGTTGAATTGCAGCTTACGTTCTCCTTAATAGAGTAAGTGCGACCCGTTGCAAAACTACTAAATTTATCGGTATCTAAAAGAAAATTATTGCATAAGTCACACACTTATTGCATAAGTCACGCCTTCCCTCCTCTTGGTTGTCTGGGCGGGGCCGAAATTTAGAGGGTGCTATGAGCTCTTTTAGATTTTTGGTTCGTCTAAAAGAAGGCATGAGAGACTTAGGCGGAAAAGCCGCCTGAAGTAACTGAGAATTATATACGAGATGGCTGTGCTTATTAATTACCTTGGCGATATCTGGCAATCTAGGATTGTAATCTAGTACGAGAGGTATAATTTTCTTAGCTTCTCTAGGGTTGGTCTGAGTAATTCAGACCTTTCTTTTCTAAAGGCTTTATTGAATTTGCCTTGAATAAGGGGTTTGGGGTAGCCCTGATGCTCTAGATAAGCCTGATACTCATGGGCGCGCAAATTCCGTTGCTCCTGGGAAGAGCAGTTCCTATTGAGCCTCAGAGCTACCCCATAAGGCACCGCGCGCTTACAATGTATAGGGTGTGAACTATTGAATGGTAAGTAAAGATGGGTATCAGTGGGCTTAGAATAGATATCCGTAGAAATAAAGCCATCTACTAGATTAGAGTAAGGTCTAATACGTTGAGCTTTGTTTCTGGAAATACCAACTCAAATTTAATGGTGGGGTACAGGGAGTTGATGTAGTCTGTAAACTCGTGAAGTTTGTCCAACCCCTGTGTCCAAACTTAAACTACATCATCCCTTTACCTCCACCATAAATTCGGTTTTACAGGACCCTGGATAGCGAGCTTAACGCATTTTGTCAGCTGCAGTTGCAAAGCACTTCGCGAAGTATCCTTGAGAAAATTTCGACAGCGGCAAATGAGAAAGTGAAGATATTACGTATTCAACTAGAAGAAGAGCGCAGAAAACTGTTTGGAGTTCAAGACAGCAGCACAGCGAACAAAATTTGGAGGGAAGTCAAGAACCAAATGTCGTCGCTGACCATTCAACTTAAGAAGACGGAGAGGAAGAAGTATGCTTCGGCTACCAATATTACAGCGCCTGAGGACGAGAGGAACAGCACCACGCCTACTTGAAATCGCCCAAAGAATAGAAGATTCAACAAGAAATCAAGAAACAAGAATCAAACGGGAAACAATGCTGCCGAGGAGGATCAAGTTAATCAAGACCCCACACTCAACTTTCAAGCAAGCCAGGATACAAGCCCTATCAATTTAACGGAGGAGGAACTTACGCAAGCCCAGAATGATTTACTATCCAAAGGCCCTTCATTCTGCCCAACCCCGAAAGATGTGAACTGGCTTAAAGTTCAAGAGGATTTAGATGGGTTCGAGAGGAGAGTTAGGATTGCAGCCTTCTTTGCTAACCGCCCACCACCTGCGGACAAGGATCCTGACCCCACTACGCTCCCAGATTTACCTAAAAAAAGTAAGTGGGTCCCGCCAAAGGCTTCTCCAGAGGTGGAACTGTTTTTGAATAAAGTTAGGAATGATATTTTGGACGCTAGAAATGTTAGGAAACCGGCCGATAATCTTTCCCTAGAAGAGAGGGAAGCGTTGAAACAATTAAGTAATGATGAAAATAAGGTCATTAGAATTCAAGATAAAGGGTCTCGTTTTGTAATCCTAGATCAGGAGGATTATAAGGAGAAAATTTCTAGTCATTTAAATAATGAGCTTCATTATACTAAGCCAAGTGATGATCCCACTGTTTCTCATTTTCATAGTGTTAAAGAATGGAGTGAGAAATGGGTTACGGAAAAGCAGATATCCCGCGAGGTTGCGGAACGGGTTACGGAAATTACCCCTAAGCCTGGCGTGGCTTTTGGAAATGTTAAGACTCATAAGCCAGGAAATCCCTTGCGCCTTATCACGTCTTGCTGCGGCACGGCAATTGAGCGGCTATCTGCTTTTACCGAGCACTTTAGTAGTATATGGTAGGGATATGAACTACAACGTTTATGAACTACAACGTTTATGAACTACAACGTTTATGAACTACAAATTTATGAACTACAACGTTTATGAACTACAACTTTGTAAACTACAACTTTATGAACTACAACTTTATGAACTACAACTTTATCTATAAAAGCTGGTGTGTGAGCGCTGTGAGGTATTCACAAAGATGCGCGGAACTCAGTTTGAGCAAGAATGGAAGTTGCAATGGAGATGGAGCATTTTACTCGAAGTTTGATGCACTATTGTGTACATTATAATGGTCGTATTGGATGTCCATTCTTGTTGACGAGCCATTTGAAGCCAAAAGATTATGTGATTTTGCTTGGCGAAGTGTTTCTTGCCGATTTTGTATCGGTAGGATGTCTTCATGGTTTATCTTGTCATCGATGCATCAAGAACGTTGTGTCAAAGCTTGAGGTCCTGCGTATGGAGGGAGTGAACGTGGAAGAAGAGAAAACAAAAAAAAGTATGGGAAAATTTCCGAGAAAGCCCCCCCCCCCCCCCCCCCCCTGGACCCCCCCTGGCTACGCCCCTGTTGTTTCTAACTCCTGGCTACCTTAAATGCATGTTAACTCTTTAGTTGCATGGCCCGATACCTTGCCCTAGTGCATGCCCTGTTTAATTGGTACCATCTACAGTAGAATGACTAGTTCCTACTAGATTGTGGGTAGCGAATGGTCCCTAAAATATCTCACCAAATTTTAGCAGAGTCTCGGAATCTCGGATTTCGGCATCAAACTTCTAATACAGTAAATATATGAGCTGATATTTGTCTTCAGTCTCGGGCTCGGATTTTATACTGACAGTCTCAATAACAATAACAATAACATTTATATAGCGCCTATATCTAAATAGTTCTAAGCGCTTTACATTGTTGTGATCAAAATATATATTTACATTAAAAAATTTATTAATAATTTAAAATCTAAAAACAAAATCTAAAAAATAAAATGTTAAAACAAAAAACAAGAGAACAAAAGCAAAAAAGCAATAAAAAGGCAATAAAAGAAATGCAATATAGAGCTAATAGGCAGAATTAATAAATGTGTCTTTAATTTAGTTATAAAAATCGAGAGATTTGTGGAAGACCTTACGTGGAGGGGGAGACGGTTCCACAATGTCGGGGCAGCTACAGAAAAGGCCCGGTCCCCATAATTAACGGTGCGACTGCGGGAACACTCAATTGACATGATGAAGACGATCTGAGGCTCCTGAAGGGTTGATACATCTGTATAAGTTTACAGTCTCGGCGTCTCGGCAAGTCTTGGATTTACCATTCGCTACCTTGTGTCCCCATAGGACTTGACGTGCCTATTGATGGTTGGTATAATGTCCACGCCATTCCAGGAGACACCAAGGGCTAGCGAATTCCGAGACTTGCCGGATGTCGAGACTGGCAGTTTAAAATCCGAGCCCGAGACTGAAGAAACATATATCAGCTCATATATTTACTGTATTTAGAGGTTTGAGGACGAAATCCGAGATTCCGAGATGCAGGTTAAACATTCCGAGACTCTGCTAAAATTTGGCGAGACTCTTGATATTTTTATGGACTATTCGCTACCCCTACTGCTGACTGCTGACAGTGAAGGGTTTCACCCGCTGGCCCACGGACTAAAGTGAACTTCATACTCGATCCAATTAGGGCTATAAACAAAGCTTTACCTGGAAGGAGGGCAAATCTCGTGTTTGCGATCGCTCGACTGAGTCTTACGAAACATTGCTTTACTGTAGGGAAAGACGTAATGCCTCAACATATACCAATTATACTTTCTGCTTTGAATATTATGAAGCTTAAACGGGTGCACAAACGATATCTCAGTGTTATAATATTTCCAGAAAGTCCCATTTTTAAGATAATCCTTCACTGAAAAAAGAAAGACTCCCTTGAGGTTTATGGTGTTTTCCTTGAGCTCCAGCATGCGTATTATTGACGGGCCAGCAATTTCCAGAAAGACACGGCGCTTGTAAAATATAGAGGAAAAATTACTGAATGCCTTTGCGTGACGCCTTGGGATATAAAACAGATCTGACCAACCAAGGTAGCAATATGGTGTGCCGTCACCATTGGCGAGGAATATTTTCAACGCATTTGAAAAATCTGTCATATTTGCTGATAACCTCCATATATCGTTGTAAGCATTAACACAAGCTTCTAATCCCACATTAGGTGACCACCACGGCCAACCAAGCGCCCGTGGTTCTAGCAACTGCTTTCGTCTTTGTTCTTTGCTGTTTAGGATTTCCAGTCCCTTCCTAATCCGTTGTCCTTGCCATATTCTAGACTTGTTTAAATGTATCAGGTTCCACCAGTTTACTATCATATCGTCGTTAATGTAAAAATACCCCTCGTAGTCAGGGTTCTGTCTAATTGCTTGTCCTAAACATTCAAATGCGAAATAGCCATGTTCAGTCATCATTACTTGGATTTTGAATTTCTCGCTTGGTTGGGTCCCACAGAACAGGATATTTGGAAATACGTCTTTGTAAAAGGTCCTAAGAACTGGGATAGTATCGTAGAAAGGGCTATTGAAGACGATGACAAGTAGAATGTCTACGCCAAACACGAGCGTTTTATTTGTACAATTGTAGCGCCTTGATACCGCCTGATCCAACGTTTTCCATTTCAGTTCTGGTAATCAATAAGAGACAATTGTAAGGGTCTAGTTTCATTCTCCTACCCAGTTTGAAAATGTTGACCACAAAACGACAATGGCCGCCAGCCAAAGAAAAAATATATATAATTTTAAGGTAACTACCCACATACCACCTAATAACAGAAAAAGAAGTCTAGATATATGCGCATCCCGGCTTCTATGAAAAATATTTCTCAGCCATGAAAACTACAACAATGTTAATTTAAGTACACAATCTTTAAGATTCGGACTCATTTGTGAATGAATCCTTTAAGAGCGGCTGCCTGTAGGGATCGAGAACCGCATTTCACCGACCATTTGGTCGCACTTTTGATATTTCGTCCAAAGATACCCTTTGGGCGACTATACTCGAAAATCATTTTTAAAAGTTTCGGCGAGTTTAATTTTCGAGAAAATCGAAAGAGGTTGAAAATGCGGCCTTGTGATGGTCGCAGGCCGACGAAAGGTCGCGATATTATAGGTCATTGGACGAAGCGCCGTAAACGGCTTTAAATAATTCCAAGATCCTCAAACTTCGCACAACTCTAGATCAACTATCCCAGAACAGAAGTGAGTAAACTAAATTCCACGAGTCGCTCACTATTTTTTTGTGCGTTTGTAAATAATACCCGAAATCACCGTAAAAGCAATGCTTTTGTTAAATCTGCACAAAGTGCTCCTGGTACATAATTTTTTCCAAAATCCAAACTAATCATTCGAAAGAGAAAGGATGGAAGTTGTGAAGACCGCCAAAGTACAATAAGTCAATATAAGCGGATCTAATTTCAAAGCTCACCTCAAACTTCATTACAAAATATTGACTTGACTTTCCTTGGTGTTATAAAAGTCACATATATCTGACCTAAGACTATAGGTAATAGCTGTAGAAAACTGTTCAGAGTTTTCCAGGATCACAGTTTTCTTCTTTCTGTTATTAGTAAATTTATTTATTCCGCTGTATTGATTCTTGTATCTAATTAGCATATTAGTAGAGACGTACATCAAAGTTGGAGTAAATCCCAATTCTTAGGGAAAGGTAAAGAGGGAAAAAGTACATAACTCTACGTTTAAAACCAGTAAATAAATGCTTTATTGAGTGAATGGCAGAACGAGAGGAAAAGTAAATAGGAAATCAAAGATTTTGAATTGAGAATTTCCTAGAACTCACCGATTAGTTATAAGTGAAACGCGACAAATGAACCTGCTCTTTTATTAATTCTACTTACCATCGTCGGCCTTGCGCACGATGTTGAGCACACTTGAGTTGACCGAGAAATTGAGCTCAAATTTGTTTTAGATCTGCTGTGTTTCCGAGATCTTGCCTAAGATGCTCCAAAAATAAAAGGAAACAAAAGCCCAATGATTGCAGTTTCTTTATAAAAACAATTTTTTAATCAGAGATCAAAAGAGATTGGAGTAAAAAAATATTTTTCAAATGGTGTCATGCTGAAAACTAGAAAGCCGTGCGTAACATGTTGTCTCTCAAACAGCGTTTTTCCGTTTTTGCCTATCGCGCAGGCAAATTTGCCTTTTTTTGCCTTGTTTGTTTTTGCCTTTTTTGCTATTTTTTTCCTCTTTTTGCCTTTTCGCGCATATATTTTGCTTTGCCCTTTTTGCCTTTTCACGCATAGATTTTGCTTTGTTCTTTTTGCCTTTTCGCGCATACATTTTGTTTTGCCTTTTCGCACACATAAATTTCGTTTTGCCGTCTTTGCCTCTTCGTGCATTTAATTTTTGCCTTTTTTTAGCACAGAGATTTTGCATCGCAGTTCTTGGCCTCCCTTTGCATTTTGTTCCCATTTTGTCTTGTCGTGCTTTGGTGTCTACTGCCAGTGGTTTTCTTCGCCTGTCTTCATTTTTGAAAGCTAGTTAACGTCGTCGTTTTTTTCTCTTTTTTGTGTTTTGTTTTTATAAAATTTATTTGAACGCTTCCTTTGTTGCTCTTTTTGTCTCTCCTTAGCTTGTAAAAAGCTGCTCGCGAGCCGTCAATTTGGGCACTTTTTATGATGTGTAGTTGTCTAAATTGTGTACCGAGCATACAACTAAATTCAAGGCAGCCCCACAGCAGGCAAAAAACGGCAAAAATGGGCATGACAAGGCAAAAATCAGCGCATAAGGGCATGGCAAGGCAAAAAGGGCACGAATAGGCAAAAAAGTGCGCGAATAAGCGAAAAAGGGCACGAATAGGCAAAAAACAGCATAATAAAGCAAAAAAATAGCATAACAAAGCCGAGGCGGATTTTAAACGAATGTTTGAGTGCTTAACCACAATGGCTTTTAAAACGATGTTGAGCTATATTCAAGATGAGCTAATAGAAGAAGTAGAGAGTTTGAGGGAACTTGAGAACGAGATTATGAAAAGACAAGTAGTAATGCATGTGGTTTAGATCCGCAGTTGGTCAACGACGTTTCCAAAAATTTGGCAACGAGATTCATTTTTGGCAACGGTAACGCTTGATTGACGTGACACGTGATTCAAACAACCGTTATTTTAATTATTCATAAACTACAGTACGATAAAAGCCTAGCGCGTGTGTTTTCAGCACTTACTCTTTAACAAAACATACTAAACTCTACTCTACTACAGCTCTACTATGTCTAACCCTAGTGTTCATGAAAGAAATGGCGAAGTTCTCTACAAACTTGGCAAAAGAAATCAGTCAGATTATTTTGCGTCCACGTGTCTGTTTGCTGGTAAAGCAAAGTTTCATATACGCGAGTTTATGCTAGGCGGCGACGGGAATCATTTGATTCCGACCAAGAGGGAATTTGCCTGAATATGGAAGAGTTTATTCATAAACTACAGTGCGATAAAAGCCGAACGCGTGTGTTTTCATCACTCCTACTCTTTAACGAAACAATACTAAACGTTTTGAAAAATTCAACTCTACACAACTAATGATAATCGATCTCACGAGATAAATTCTAGAAAACAGTTTGTGTATAGGGACGAATAACAAATAATTACCTTGTTTTAGGCGCTTTCTTTAACTAAAAAATGACGCACTAGGTCCTCTTTCTTTTCCACTCTAAAAGACGCACAAGGTCGTTTTATTTTATCAAAACAATGGTAGTCAAATACAAGCTAGGATCTCGGGGATACAATGCTGCTGAGAATCATTTTCAAGGACAGATTAGAGTACACATCAGGAGTTTACGCCTGATGAAAAAGAAAACAGATATTACTGTTGGCAAAGTTGTCTTTGGTTACTAAAATCGTTATTAAAAGTTTTTTTTTACAATTTGTTTTTTGTCCTAATTCGACGACTCTTATCTGAGTATAGTGTAGTTATAGGTATAGTTTATTTCCACGTCTTACATATAGAGCGAATATGATAAATGATGTTCGAGTCAAGCGTGTGTTAATTAAAAGTTAATCCATGATGTTGGTCATTTTGTTTGTTTACAATAGACAGCGTTGTTCTTTGTTTCTTTTTAGCGTCTTTTATTTAATAACTATACATTACATACATTACAATAAGTTCGGGACCCTTTTTATACACACCGGTTAACCTATGTTAGCCTAACACAGTTCATTTTTGTTCTGTTTTGAAGCAATTAGAAATCTACCTTGCGTTCATTCTCGGCCACAGTAAATCAAACGAGTCACGGAGAAATTGTTTTACAGTAGGTTCATCAGGGTAGAGTCCAACAACTTTTGTAGCACCAGTTTTGATGTGTTTTAGTTTGACAGGCCACCAGGTCTTTCCATTCCCTGCGTTGCAAGCAGATGTGCCAGGAAGAACTTGATTGCGCGAGGACTTGAACATTTCGGCTATGTAGTAACCGTCAGGGATAGTATTTATAGGTTTATTGTCAAATCCGACAGCCTCTTGCCATACGTGCGGCGGTGCATCTGACCAAATTATTGGTGGAATTCCCCAGCACGGCTCTGACCTCGCGCGCTTATTTGGAGGTTGTTGAATCGTAGTAATGTGCGTCAACTCATTCTGAGATTGCTCGTCATTCCCCATGGTACTTTTTTCTATAGCATACACTTTACAACTACCAAAAATATCGGCCAGTACTTGCTTGTTTGCTGGGGTATCTGGTTTGTTATCTACCAAGATGTAACCGTATGCGTTTTTTGTTTCTTGGAGATAAGCGTTCATAAAACGTTCCCGATTTCTATCAAACATACGTTCGGCAACAATCGCTATTTGTTTCCGGTCGCCGGGACTTCGAAACAACGCTAAGTACTGGGCATTGCGACTAATGTCGGTATTGAACTTTCCTTTTGGGAACATGTTTTGTAACAACAGAACCACACTAGCGTTTCTGTGGCGACCCTGAGTAAACAGGCGAGCGACCAGTCCACTATCTGAAGCTTCCGTCATCAAGTCGTCCAATATAATAATGTTGTTATATTCGGGATTTATTTCATTGAGATCGTTGGAAAAGTCGGGAAGCCCTCGCTCGAAACGGATGGAGTCACCCAGAGATATCTTCATCTGATTATATATTTCTTGCCATTGATTATAATACCAATATATCTGCATTGTTTTCTTGTCTTCGTAAAAGATTCTGTCTTTTTCTAAGATCTGGCGCACAAAAAATGTTTTCCCACTTTGACTTGGGCCAACGACTAATAGTGAGAACTTGTGACGAAATTTAAAAGTGGGATAAGGTTCCGTATTCAAGAATGGTGCTTCGCTCGAACCAATTCGGCCTTGGTTCGCTGTTCCTCTTTTTCTGATACGCGAGAATTGCTTGATCGTTGAAGATGTAGCTTGTGGTGTAGCACGTGGCTTGACTGAAGGGGTGGATGGAAACGTAGTCGAGACAAGACAAGTCTGTGGAGGTGAAAATACCGCCATTTTGAGCCACCGTTTTCTCTCGCCCCCATAAATCTGATGAACCTGTCTTAAGTGATCACCTAAATACAAAACATTCGCTTTATTGCACACCGGGCAAATTCTCTTGTATTTGTAAGGCATCTTGCTCCAATGAGGTCCTGACCAAAATGAGGCATGATGTCAACGTTTTTGAACATTTTATAGTTTGCTGAATCATGTCGATACCAGGGCGTTGGAGGGCCGATCCCAGGCAGATGTGAGGCCGATCCCAGGACGATGTGGGGCCGATGAGGGGCCGATCCCAGGCCGATGAAGGGCCGATGTGGGGCCGATCCCAGGCCAATGTGGGGCAGATCCTAGGCCGATGAGGGGCCGATTCCAGGACGATGTGGGGCCGATTCCAGGACGATGTGAGGCCGATGTCGGGACGATGTGGGGCAGATTCCAGGACGATGTGGGGCCGATTCCAGGACGATGTAGGCCGATATCGGGACAATTTTAAGACGGTTCGTGCGGAACCGTAAACATGTAATACCTTGGTAACCACCCTTACTAGAAAACATATAAAAGGGAGATGCACAGCTAGGCAAGGCACACTTTATCTTTGACACTCAGGGGTGTACATTAGAGATATGGATATGGAAACGACATATTCTGATGATGAGGACGTTAACAGTCAAGACAGTGAAAAGTCAGTAGAATCTGATGATGATTCGGTAGATGAAAGCTCAGAGTCTGATGAATCTGAAGGTGAAAGTTCTGATGAAGAATGTGTCTGGAGTAAACTCCAGGACGAAGCAATGCGCCGCCATCATCATCACTGGGAGGGACTTGTAAAACAGTACCAGCAAGTTGGTAATACCGAAGAGGTCGCTGAAGCGAAAGCAACAAACGAACTTATACCCAAATTTAGAAAGGAATTAAGACAAGTGTTGTATGAAAACCTTGAATGGATGCACCGTTTGAAAAAGGACCCGTACTTTAAGAAAATAAAAAACACTATGGAGAACCTCAAGAATGATGATGGACTTGATTGGGCAGAAGCCACACAAGCAGCGACAGAAAAACGCAAATTTTTACTGAACAAGCTGTTTAAAAAGCAGTCAGTTCCAAAGCAACCAGAAGTACCTGTCTGGAACAGAAGATTCTATAACCGATTTTGAGTTTACATTCTGATTCACTTCATTCGGATTATTTCAGAAAATAAAGATCTAGATAAGAATAGAGTCCAAATGTCAATGCCCAACATATATTAAAAGCTACGTGGATCATATGTGTCTTGTAAAGTTTCTACCTGAGACGCTAATGAAATAAACAGCAAGTATCTTATTTTACGTTGTAAGGGTCTTTATTATATCCATTTTGAAATCACTGTCAATCCGTGCAATCTGATTGGTTTACAACAGTGCGATTCGATCACAAATCGCATCTTTTTGAGTCTAAGTCGCATATTTTTCTCAACCATTCAAAATGAAGCATTCAAATAAATTACATGCATTTACCTGTAATTTGATTGGTCAGTGCCTTTAAATACTGAAATGTGATTGGTTGATTTATTTGAATGGTTGAGAAAAATATGCGACTTAGACTCAAAAGGATGCGATTTGTGATCGAATCGCACTGTTGTAAGCCAATCAGATTGCACGGATTGACAGTGATTTCAAAATGGATATAATAAAGACCCTTACAACGTAAAATAAGATACTTGCTGTTTATTTCATTAGCGTCTCAGGTAGAAACTTTACAAGACACATATGATCCACGTAGCTTTTAATATATGTTGGGCATTGACATTTGGACTCTATTCTTATCTAGATCTTTATTTTCTGAAATAATCCGAATGAAGTGAATCAGAATGTAAACTCAAAATCGGTTATAGAATCTTCTGTTCCAGACAGGTACTTCTGGTTGCTTTGGAACTGACTGCTTTTTAAACAGCTTGTTCAGTAAAAATTTGCGTTTTTCTGTCGCTGCTTGTGTGGCTTCTGCCCAATCAAGTCCATCATCATTCTTGAGGTTCTCCATAGTGTTTTTTATTTTCTTAAAGTACGGGTCCTTTTTTCAAACGGTGCATCCATTCAAGGTTTTCATACAACACTTGTCTTAATTCCTTTCTAAATTTGGGTATAAGTTCGTTTGTTGCTTTCGCTTCAGCGACCTCTTCGGTATTACCAACTTGCTGGTACTGTTTTACAAGTCCCTCCCAGTGATGATGATGGCGGCGCATTGCTTCGTCCTGGAGTTTACTCCAGACACATTCTTCATCAGAACTTTCACCTTCAGATTCATCAGACTCTGAGCTTTCATCTACCGAATCATCATCAGATTCTACTGACTTTTCACTGTCTTGACTGTTAACGTCCTCATCATCAGAATATGTCGTTTCCATATCCATATCTCTAATGTACACCCCTGAGTGTCAAAGATAAAGTGTGCCTTGCCTAGCTGTGCATCTCCCTTTTATATGTTTTCTAGTAAGGGTGGTTACCAAGGTATTACATGTTTACGGTTCCGCACGAACCGTCTTAAAATTGTCCCGATATCGGCCTACATCGTCCTGGAATCGGCCCCACATCGTCCTGGAATCTGCCCCACATCGTCCCGACATCGGCCTCACATCGTCCTGGAATCGGCCCCACATCGTCCTGGAATCGGCCCCTCATCGGCCTAGGATCTGCCCCACATTGGCCTGGGATCGGCCCCACATCGGCCCTTCATCGGCCTGGGATCGGCCCCTCATCGGCCCCACATCGTCCTGGGATCGGCCTCACATCTGCCTGGGATCGGCCCTCCAACGCCCTGGTATCGACATGATTCAGCAAACTATAAAATGTTCAAAAACGTTGACATCATGCCTCATTTTGGTCAGGACCTCATTGGAGCAAGATGCCTTACAAATACAAGAGAATTTGCCCGGTGTGCAATAAAGCGAATGTTTTGTATTTAGGTGATCACTTAAGACAGGTTCATCAGATTTATGGGGGCGAGAGAAAACGGTGGCTCAAAATGGCGGTATTTTCACCTCCACAGACTCGTCTTGTCTCGACTACGTTTCCATCCACCCCTTCAGTCAAGCCACGTGCTACACCACAAGCTACATCTTCAACGATCAAGCAATTCTCGCGTATCAGAAAAAGAGGAACAGCGAACCAAGGCCGAATTGGTTCGAGCGAAGCACCATTCTTGAATACGGAAGCTTATCCCACTTTTAAATTTCGTCACAAGTTCTCACTATTAGTCGTTGGCCCAAGAGTAGTAAGCTGATGGGAAGATTTTTACCTGAATCGGTTAAACGTTTAACCGATCGAATTTTTCACAAAAATCGTGATTGGTCGAGAGAACAATGGTTGTCAAAACAAGCAACGTGATTGGTCGAGAGAACAATGGGAGTCGAAGGTCACGCAAAAAAGGATCACACAACGCAAAAAACGTGACAAATCGCAACATTTTTTACCTGAATCGGTTAAACGCATAATTAATGAGCATGATGGGACCATTTTTACCTGAATCGGTTAAACGCATAATCAACGGAATTTTTCACAAAAATTCAGGTAAAATGTTTACCCGACGGAATTTAATCAATGACTTGATTCAGGTAAAACGTTTACCCGACGGAATTTTTCACAAAAATCGCGATTGGTCGAGAGAACAATGGAGGTCAAAGGTCACGCCAAAGAGTAACGCAAAGGGATCACACAATCTTTTTTTATTGTTTTTTTAGAATTCTACAGTAGACATATGATCTTTAGTCCAGGGTGTATTATCGCTGCAGGCAATACCCCACGACTGTCCTCTGATTTCTATAATGTCTTTGATATCTAATAGTTTACGTAGCCGCAAGAGCTCATTTCTTCGTATTCCTTGGTCGCAGTTGTATTCATCACCTGTCTTTAGGGCGTTATGGAGGCGATTGCAATAAGCAATTTTACTCCCCGGCTTGGTTAATAGTGTTTTTAACTCGCCTCTGCAGAAGAAGAGTTCCAAATCCGGCTTGTCTTTGAAAGAGCAGCAAAGTTTGTAAGCCATCATGTTGGGTATGCATGTTTTCGAGTAGCCTTCTCGTTCGAGGTAATACTTGCAGGTGCGATGGTTAAAATTGATGGCTATCACCTCGTCTTTCATGCGGTAAACCTTGCAAACACATTTTAGGTGCAGTAGTTTTAAGCTACTGGTTCCTGCCGGGAGAATGATCATGATGAACTGATGCGGTGTACTCGTTTTGTTGTTTCTTTTATGCTGTGGTATATAACTGAACACAGGGGTAAATTGGTTGACCTTTTTTTTATTTCAGCAAATTACCTTAAGTTAAAATAACAGCTCGTGAGGTCGTTATATAACTGAACACAGGGGTAAATTGGTTGACCTTTTTTTTTATTTCAGCAAATTACCTTAAGTTAAAATAACAGCTCATGAGGTCGTTATATAACTGAACACAGGGGTAAATTGGTTGACCTTTTTTTTTGTTTCAGCAAATTACCTTAAGTTAAAATTACAGCTCATGAGGTCGTTATATAACTGAACACACAGGGGTAAATTGGTTGACCTTTTTTTTTATTTCAGCAAATTACCTTAAGTATATTTTTACAATTGGACAAAAGAAATATTTTTTAATACCGCTAAAACATAATTTCTTCTGTTTCTTGTGGTCCAGAAGAAATTGTTCACCTGAAAAAGTGATACAAGCATGGTTGATTATAATACATGCTTAAATCGATTTTGTAGTTTTTGAGATTAGTTAGTTGATTGATCGTGATATTTTGGTTAACGTTACAGTTAAAATAAAATAGTTTAACCGATTGTATAAATTTCACATGTAATCCATCGCAAAAATGTTGTTGGGCATATCTTTGGTTTTCATCTATAAAAAGAAAAGCGAAATTGTGGTTAAGTAATACAATCGAATTCAACATAGTTTATTTTGTCGGGGTAGATATTTTGCATATCACCGTGAAGATAGAACGTTTTTATCCCTTTTAAAAAAATTCCGCGAATACGTGATCCCTTAAAATTGTCTCTTTTAAAGTTGTCTTTATAATCTGAAAAAAAGGAAGAAAAGTTTATTCCAGTAGCGAATTGTAACTCTCTTGTAAGTTGATTAAGTTACGATTTAGTTTCAGCTGCGATTCAGCAGCTTGTGGTGTATATATATATCTTGGCACGAGTTAGCGAACGACCAAGCAAGCCTTTAACAGCCAAGTCAAGCACCTCAATTGTAAGTTAAAAAATGTTTTTAATAATCTTATTAAACTTATTATAACCACGCATACAAGCTTCTTCTGTAAATTGTGATTGTTTGGATAAAATATCAATGTCAATACCTTTAAAGCGATGTTCTCTTTTATCGTTGTCTAAACAGGCAGCACAGAGGGGAAAACATTGGGCACAGTTCCAGCAAACGTACAATTTTGTTTGGCATTTTTGAATGTCACACCATGGCCCTTCGATGAGTAATCGCACGTTTCTGTGAATTTTATCCCATCCCATCTTGCGTTTTCGTTCTAGAAGGTTGTTTACGAGGGGAATGTGATAGGATTTCCAGATGATCAATTTAACATCCCAAGGCAGTTTTTGAAAAAAGGGTAAAGCATCGACTGACGGTTTGACAATGCTCACCCTTATCCATTTTTCCTTTTTGGTCCACTTTTCGTCTAGCCATTTCCATCCGTTGCGTTTAACCCATTTGTAACTGCCTGAAGATTCTTCTAGCGAAACATAGCTAAAGTCAAAAGTCCAGTTGCCATAGCTGTACAATGGCATGGCTGGTAAGCCTCAAGCATTTGAACTAACTGTGATGGTTTTATAAGGTAAAAAAGAGTTGGTTAATCGCGGTTAAAAGGAACGGCATACACGTTCATTCAACGTTCAGGTTCACGCACATTGAAAGTTACCTGTAAAAATGATCAAAAAGAGCAAAGCATTTGTTTTTAGGTAAAGTCACGCATACGCGTTCGTTCTATCCCCCACGCATACACACTGACACAAACATGCTTGTTGGGGTAGCTTAAACTAAATCTAACTCGATCAAAGTTTTGTCGTGCAATGTTCCACTGTTCAAAGTCTCTGGTGGTGGCCTGATGTAGACGTAACGCCATAAACAAACGTTTTGCATGTCGCCTCCCTAAAGGTTGATGTTTTTTAGCGGGGTGAAGTCGTGGGAGAAGGTCTTGCACTCGAGCGTTGTAAATCATGTTCATAAATTGAGTGTCACAAAAAAACAAATTGATGTTGTGATTGAGACATGGTAATTTTATCGTCATCCACACAGCCGTTCCGTTGATCACGCACGATCGTATGGCCGGTTGATTTCTTGTAAAGCGCACATAAGGTGTTTGGTGAGTAGAGTTCCATTGTATTGGTGTCGTGTCGCAGTAACAGGGCATTGTGTACAGTCGTTGACTATTGACGCTCACGGCCATGTGTAACCTTCGCGCCGTAGTCGCTTGATTGAAAGGCGACGACTTCGTCTATGGAATCGGTTAAAGTAAGGAAATTGCCAGTTTTTAGTAAAGATGAAGCGGTAGGTTAATCCATCATCGCTCAATGTTATAAATTCTGGAGGACAGTACTCGCCGATCATGCATCGTTTACCTGCATTCGTAGCCATCATTATTGACTGGCCATAGCGGTTAGGTTTTTTACGTTTACGTTCTGATCTGGGTCGATTGGTTAATGCTAGTTTTTGATGTCGTAGCGTGATCACAAAAGCGCATCTCCATCGGAGGTAGTCGTAGGGGAACTCTTTACCTAAGCGATAGACTTTATCCTCTTGACGCACAAACTGTTGTTCGAGCAGGGTGCGTAACATGACATCGTGTTCCGCTCTTTTAAAAACCCCGTCTTGCAAAACATGAACCCATTCGAGAGTTTGCGTAACGCGGTGTTACGATCGGGGTAACACCAAAATTCCACAATGCAAGCCCATCCTCGTTTAACGCAAGGGATTGCTGTGTCACAGATGCAGCGAAAGCGATCATTTTTAGACATGATTAGAAGTGACATGGTTGGTTGAAAAAAGCGAGTTGCGCGCCTCTTTTTTATAGCCGTTTTTGTAACCTTTAATTTTGTTTTGTAACCGATGGGGTATAATTACAAGTTCGTAATTAGTAAAGCCATGAACGCGGCGCCGCCGCCACACCACTATGCCTTATGAGTGGCGCACGCGTTGTAATTTTCTCGAAAGCCTTGTGGTGTGTTATCGACTGTACGATTCTCGACATAGTATGGTGGGCCTTTGTGATGGGGATGAGTGCGAATGTGTCATTTCTAGAAGGATTCAGAATGAAGATCGTGTGGTGTGCTCGTATCATTCGTCGTCCCCCTCGCTTCGTTACGATGAGATGGCGTTATGGCAAGCGATTCGCAACGATCTAGGAACCGGTCGGTTAAACCGCCTAGCACACTTGGAGATTACCCAACAAGGGGTGATTAAATTTTTGGTGTATCAAAGACCTTGTCACCGCGAAGGATGGACTGTCAAAGACGCGTTTTATCTGTTTGGATTTTACCCCGAATACGTTAGTCATGTAGATTACCTGAATAATCTTTACCTCAAGATGCTTACTTCGTCTTGGCATTTAACTCAGTGTAACTTTAATTATAGTCAACTGTTAAATTATTTTTACCTGAGAACTCAACCCCCGATCAAACACACTAGAGCGGTGTGTCAGGCGTGCGTTAAAGTGTATGGCGAGGTGTTGGATTCGTGGCCAGTTCAGCACGATAGACGAGGGGTGATGGTGTTCAACGAAATCAATCATTGTTTTTATGGTACTCCCCCTCAGTGTTTGCATGGGGTGGCCATGGCGTTTGAATCACGACAGGGGCATTGGGTGTATTGTGTGCAGTACGATGGTTTGTGTCATGTGTCGTTAACGTGGCGTTTTTCGGGGTTGGGTAAGTGGCTTAAGCGCCTGATCTTTCAGGTAACTCGACAGTGTAACCGTGTTGAGGATTTTTGTCCTAGCCGTGTGGTTAAGTTTCACGCCGTGTGTGTTTCCGCTCTCGAGGCGGTTGCGGTTCGCGATGCAGATTGTGTTGAATGGGATGGATCTCGTTGGATGGTTGTGGTTGAGCATTTATTACCTGCCGTGTTTTGGGTTCATAATGAAAAGGGTAAGCTGTTTCGTACGATCAACGGGGCTCGTTTTGAGCATTTCGTGAGGTGTTTTGAAGATCATCTTTGTCAAGTGGTGGGGCACGTGAGGAAGAATGGCGAGGTGTGTCAGGTAAATCGCAAAAGAGATGTGCTTCTTCCTAAAGGGGTGGAAAAGGTTGTAACGGATGATGCGTTTTTAACTGCAGTTCTAGGTTTAAATTTACTGCCGCCGTCGGGGTTGTTTACCCACGAGGAGATATTGTGCTTGTTTATGTTTGCTTCGATACCTCATTTCAGAGATCACGTATCTGCCGAAATGGGTGAACAACACGACAAGGTGTGTTTTACGGCGTTTCGTGTGATGCAACCGCATGTTGAAAAAACGTGTTTTTCTCTGTTAAAACAATCGTTTGAAACAGTGCCACCCCTTTTGGAGCTTCGATCTCATGTGTGTTGGAAAGTGGCTAAGGAAATTGGCGAGGTTATAGAGAAAAGCGATCAATGTGAGGAGGTTTTCGCGGAAGCGCTGTTTATTCCTCGTAGTAAATTCTATCTCAATTTTGTAATTCGTGCCTATTGTAAAGATCACCATCATGCGTGTTGTTGTAGAGAAACGGCTTTATTTAATGTCAATTAACTGTGATAAGCACACCAATTAAAAAGAAACAGGCTTCTTTAATGGCGCAGTGTGGTGTTTTACCGTCGATTAAAGGACGATGTTTTCCGCACGTGTTAGTTTCTTTGTTGAATGGCCATGGGTGATTGTACGCGTATTCGTTAAACTTATCGTCGTCGGGTTTAGGACATCCTAGCGTTTCGAGGTTGTAGTTGGGGATTCCGCATGCGTCGAGCACATCTTTTTCCACGTGACCTCCCTTGTAAGCCATCAGTGATTCTTTGCTGCAGTGGTTGTCGTAAATTTGCCTGATTTTGGCCTGCACTTGGGAAAGAGCGATGTGTCCACGAGGGCGGTCATCGACGCGAAATCCATGAATAAAGTTTTTCACATAGTTGCATGATTTTTTGTCCTTGTGACGAAGCGACGAATAGTGGAACGGATAACTGACGAAATAGCGGTGTAGTTTAGGTGAATAATTTGGCCAAGCTTCCACCGTGATGATTCCAATTTCTTTGGGATAAAAGCGGCGCTGGATGAAAAATCCTTCCATATCGAGAATCCCCCCAATCTGAACAGATCCTTGGTGATCAAAGCACGTCACCACCATGATGATGTTGAGCCTTTTTCTGTATAGCCGATTCTGCGAGCACGTTAAAAAGTTTCGCGAATTTATCCTTTCTCGGGTAAAAAGCAATCGGTTTTACCCGATTCGAGAAGGGGCAACGTACGAGATGTGTGAAGATGGGGATGATAACGCCTTTCACATAGCCTTTGTCGGAGGCGTGTTTCTTCGGTTTTGTGATGAAATCGAAAAGAAAGAATTGAAACAGCTCAAAGACCGCACCGACGATGCATCGTTTCTTCTCGAGTGTTGTATTGCTCATGGTGCCATTACCCAGCGGTTTGTGGATTTCGAAGACCAGCAGAAACAAGCAAGCAAATTTTCAAATTTTCGTGAGTGGAGTGACGATTGGGAGGAGTTACACACGTTGCTCGTTTACCTGTTGAGGCATTATCCAACGGTTTGACAAAAAATATATATAACATTTAGGCATCGCAACGAAACATCATCATCATGTCATTGTCTAGTATAGCGCTTAAAGCGGCTTTGTTGACGGCGTTGGCGTTTTTTATCCCCTTTTCTGCTGGATTTACCTTGGGTGCTCTAATGGTATCGCGTAAAGCGGATAGCGATGATGGAAAAAAATCTCGCAAGGACGGTGTCGAACAAAGTGACTAGATCGTTGATCGCTTATTGGAGCCAAGTGTTTACGTATCATGTGTTTCATCAACCTCCATTTGTGGAGGTGTGCCGGCCGCGTGCGAGGGAGAATCACAACGTGTGGTGGCCTGACAGCGAGGATTGTGGTTTTGGTTTAACCGATGCTCGATTTCAGATGGACTTTGCTGACTTGTGGTGTGCCGAAGATTTCAACTCGAACTCGTCTCGCATCTTGTGGCTTTTGTGTGACGAAATGAATAAACATTGCAAAACTGTAGGTGATGTGGATTACGTGTTAGACGTTCAATGGGTGCTGTATAAAATGCTTCGATTTCTCAACACGGCATGGGCTGCGGAGTACACGATCCCCGCCGGCCCTCCTGAAACATTTTATTCAAAATCGCATTGCGGATGTAGTGAGTTGAAAGACGATTTTTACGAGTGTATGACTACGGTTTGCGACCTGGTGCTGGCTGATGGGGCGTGGGTGGGTCAATGGCGTGATTATTTTTGGAAGGGGAATTTGTGGTTTGGGTCGAAATTACCCGAAACGAACCCTTTTGAAAAATGTTTAATAAAACTGGAGCGTTGCGATATTTATTGTGTCGATCGTGAAGCGTTGCTCATCCATTCAAAAGAGAAGTTGCAGCAGCAGATCCAAGTGGTTTTGAAGGAGTCGGCCAGCGAATTAGATAATGAATTCGATTGAAGAATCAGCGGAAGAAGTTCGTGCCTTAGCGTCCGTTTTGGTAGAGCATCCTCACTTGATTCAGTTGGTCCTCCGTTTGTGGGATAAAGCGCGTCAAATTGAACACCATCCATGGACGGAGTTGGCGTGTTGCCGTCAAGCCTTGATGGGGCTGTGTGACTTGTTTTTAGATTATGCTTTACCCAGGCAGTTACCGTTGACTCATTTTTTGATGTCGGAAATGCTTATGTTATTACGGTTGTTAGAGGGGATTGTTAAAAAAACTCCAAACCTAGTGAACGCCGCTTTGCACCAAAAAATGTCCGACGTGTGTCAAAAGGCTTATTTTTGCATGAATGGTATGCATGGACAAGATGAGTTTAGCATGTCGTTTGTAACCGAGGTAAAAACGATGTTGGAAACCGAGGTGATCGTGTCTCCGTTGTTGAAATTGGGCGGTTATTTAAAAGCAGCTTTAACCCAACTTCCTAGTGAAAATCAGTGTAAAGAATATTGTGTTCAACAAAATTTATTAGCAGATTATAGCGGATCGCTGATGAAGCGCATTGAGCAAATGGCTTGTGAATTGCAGTGGCAGTGTTTGCAGATGTTACAATAAAAAATAATCCACAGTTAGTTAAACAGTCTTTTCAAATGTTTTTGAACGTAGGGTTGTTTCGTCACCCCTTTTAACCCCAAGCTTCCTAGCGTTCGAAATCCGACAGCAAAAGAGGGGGCCACGTTCACAAGCCCCGACAATACCTCTCCTATGGTGTTGGTGATTTTGGACGCTTGAATACCGGACGCTTTATGGACGCGTGACTGATTTGAGGTACCGAACTTGCGGCACCCGTTCGACGGCGGCGGCGTGGACCCACGGCAATACCTCCACGCTGCTTCCTGCGCCGGCGTTTCATCGTGTGTGTGTGCTTATAAAAAGGGGTAGGGTGGATTGAGCGCGCTTTTATAGACTGGTGCGCGTTCGTCATGGAGCACATAAAGCGACATATTGCTCAATTGGAGCACATGATTGATTATGAACACGGAAAAATGGCTTTGCCCTCGGCCGATTTTGTAACACTGACCGCTGAGATGATGCAGGTAATCGCTAAGCTCAAACAACGTACTGGGTTAACCGAGGATGACTTTCGTCGGCTCGTATTTCGTGATGTCGTTCAACAAGAGGGTGAATCAGAGGAGGAAGAAGAAGAGCAAGAGGTACAGGGAGAAGAAGAAGAAGAAGAAGAAGAAGATTCACCCTCTCGGGGTCGTGAAGTACACATGAGCTTTACCTTTAACTGATTCTAAGGAAAAAAACTATAAAGACAAACGAACTCAGTGTGACTCAGAAGCTAAAAGGAAAAAAATGGCCTTGAGCAACACGTCGTGTAGCGTATGCGATCAAACGCCTCACGGATTTGATTTTTCCGTGGAAGACAAGGCAAATTTTTTTAATGTGTTAAATCACATTTTGTTTGGAATGGCCAACAGCCGGGTGTTACCCACACAAACCCTAATCAAGGGTTTAGAACAGTGGGTGTTTGGTAATCCCGAAGGTCGTGCTGCGGCGAGAGCCACGTACACTCGTGTGATGATCAACCTGCACGAGGAATTGCGGCGACGCGAGCAGATGCAATTGTGTGTTTCTTGCTACGTAAAAGAGAAAAAAGAAAAGGTTATCAAGCGCGAAGGTGGTGGTGGCGCCTCTTTAGAAGATGTGGTGCGTCAAACGTACGCGAATTTAGGTCACGAACCACCACCGAAAAAGAAAAGAAAAAACAGCGTGTTACCATAAAACCCGTCGTCCCGATCGAAGTGGTGCCTAATTCTCCTGCACCATCACCAGACCAACAAGAACAAGAACATGGCTGATTGCGGTGATCGTACCGACGAACTTTTTTTTCGCCGTATTGCGGATATGGAAAAAGTGGTGCCAGGGAATTATTTAGAACATGTTCGTTTTTATTTTTTTCATAAAAAAAACGCACATTTTGTTCCGTTGTGGAAGAACGTGCTCAAGAAATGGGGCGCTAGCGACAAGGCTGTTCGTTGGGCTGTTTCAAGAGTAGATGATGATTGCTTCACGTTTACGTTTTTTAATCAAACTCTACCCTTATCTCAAGTGCTGCGCAGCGTGTTGTTTATTATGGAGTCGTTGCAGTCGCAACCGCCAAGCCGAGATATCGACGAAACGTTTAGCGATCAAGAACTCGCCGAAATTTGGAGTTCTTTTAGCAGCCTACAAAAGCCCAATGTTCATTTGATTCTCGCTGTTTTGGGACAGCTTCTCAACGACGCCGTCTGCAGACGTTTACTGGGTGTGCAATTGCAACACGTAGCTTCTGAGAATCGAGCACGACTTGGGCTGGGCGATGTCGTCGACGGACGAAAAAAATAAAGTGCATCCTTTTTTTTACAAGCTGGCCGACATCGTTAAACAACAGCAAGGGCGAATTGCTATGCCACCGCGATATGATGGCGATCAATCTCCCACGCACGATTGTATTTTGGACTTTTTACACACGTTGTTGGATCAGCACCCACAAGATCTTACCGAATTTATGATTCAGCGGTATTTGGAACGTCAGTTGGCCTTTGCGCGATGTCATCGTTTTGCTTGGGAAGGGTATGCCGCCAGCACACCCTCTGCAGGACTCGTCACCTTTTGAAACAATATAAATAGCAGATATAGACGCGCCATCACAATGGCATCACAATGACATCACAACAACATGGAGGAAGGCGGAGGCGGCGGCGGCGGCGGCGTGGACAACGAGGTCGCGGTGGTCTTATAAAAAGCCCGGTGACCCGTAGCATAATTAAAAGCGCAGGAACTGCTTTATTTAGACGTGCCAAAAGAGCGTTGGTGAAGCGTGGCATCGTCGCGAAAAATGCCTGAACGAGTGACACGAGACTGCTTGATGGAGGCGTTACGTTTAATTTTAAAATTTGCCACTGAAATGAGTGATAGAATGTGTAGACGACGAAGACGAGTTGTTAAAGAAATGTAATAAAATAAGAGTTTTCCTAAAACCGTGTCTTTGTGATCTATAAAAAGCGCGCTCGAGACCGGCACACACACAGAGATAGGCACAATGGCAGAGAGTGCGACGCTCACCGATAAAGCCGAAAAAGCGGTAGATTATCATCATGCGCAAAAAGTGGTTGCTCTTCTTCGACAATGCTTGCCCCTGCTCGATGCGGTCGACACGAAGGACAACAATCTAATGAATGTGGTGCTTAAATTTCGCGAAGAGGCAGCCCTGATCGTGGAAGAGAGGGATGAAGGGGGGTGCTCGTGTTTTGGTGGATTGTGCATCACGTTCTTGTACTGGGACACGTTATACGATAGTCTTGAACGCTTGTACCACGAACGTGATGCCCTTCGTCCAGAATGGCCAGAGTTAACCGTTCTGCTGGATAAACTGAACAGTCAGTTACACTTGTGGATTCACAGCACAAGTTTTTTCTTCGGTTACGTGAGGAGACGAAGTTTAGAAGAGTACGGTCGTTACCTTCTGAATGGCCAACAACAGGGTAATAATCTCCCTCTATTACCTGACGGAGCAGGTACAATGGCAAAATGCAAGCGAGACTACGCACAATGATGCGTAGCTCGTCGGGTATAAATTGAACCGGTTACCTCGTTTAAATCACAACCCTAGAAATGATGTGCGACGTACCTGCCGTAACGGCTACTAGCCCTCCTCCTCTCAACGAGGAATCGAAAAAACGAAAATGTCCTGTGGCCACCAAGGACTTGTCGAAAATGCTGCCGCTCGACGACGAAGAACCCAACAAAAGAAAAAGAAAAAGAAACCTAAACCTAAACCACCGGAGACGACCGTTGTGATGGAGGAAAAAAAAGATCCCTTGTGGGAATTTTTGCTAAACGACCAGGCGCCACCGACGGAATTTCTGTTAAACGGTCAACCACCACCGCCACCACCACCACCACCACCACCACAGATCACGGGGTTTCACCCGTTTGAGGCGCTATTTCAAGAAACAGAAGAAGGGGTCATCCACCGATCGCGATGCTCATGTCGGATTTTGCACACGTGCATCACAATTATCTCGACTGTCTGATTCGGCTCAAAGCGTTTGCTAGCAACGAGATGTTGCCGAGCCTCAACAAGGTGATCGACATGCTCACGTCACCCGTGCAAGACAAGTTTGGCTACACCGAGAACGTGGGTCCGCTGTTCAAGGAACTGCACAAAAACACCAAGACTTTTCATGCGAAAAGCAACAAGCCTTTGCAAGAGGCTTGCGATCTGATCGCCTCGATGCGCTATGCATCTCGTAAGAAAAAAATGTAAAAAAGAGTGTGATATAAAAAAATTTATTAAATTTTAAATTTTAAATTTGACATGCGTATTTATTTTTTTTAAAAGCAACGCGTGACCAACGAGTCAGTCCTCCTTTCCCATCTTGTTTCTTGTGCGTTTTGCTGCGCGTCACGGCAGGAGTCCTTGTCAAGGCCGTGTCAATCTTTTTCAACATGGCCAACGATTTTTTGGCTGCTTTTTCGTGCGAGGTAGAAGGGGTTGACCTTGTTGTATACGCCTTGGCCAATTGTCTTTGCACTTCGGAGGTTAATTTGGAGGAAGACGGGGTAGCCAGCAATGTTTTGCGTGTTTTGGTGCCGGGTAGAGCGGACGGTGGCGTGGGGGCCGACGACAAACCCAACGCCGACGACGTCCGATCCGCCAAACGGCTACTACCATTCGCCGCCGCCGTGGTATCCAACGTTTGCGCTTTGCGATAGTCGCGCGCTTGTTGCAGCAATAACGCATAATTGGCAATGGCTTTGGACGTTAATTTAGCCAGAATGTCGGGCGTCCATTGATGCTTGCTGCCCAACGTGTGATTGACCCATTTGGCTTTTTCCAACAACGGTTCCGTAAAAGGGCTTTGATTTTCCACCGTTTGAATTTGCTTCAATTGATTAATGCGTTGCACGTTTAACGGATTCATGCCTCCTTCTTGTTGTTGTGGTTCCGAGAGGAGGAGCAGCAGCAGCAGCAGCAGCAGCAGCAGCAGCAGAGGGTGCACGTTCCACGGGAATCAAATACGCCAGTTTATTATATTTCATGCTCACCCTCCTCCGACGACGAGTCCTTTTTATATTCCTTTTTCTTCGGGCAATTCCACCACTAAGTGTTCTTCTTTTTGTTGTTCCGGACTCAGCAGATTTTTTTGGGTTTCTGCTTTTTGCTAGCGCTGCGGCGTGGGACGTGATGACGTAGCGTTGCTTTGACTATGTCGCTAATCACCTCGTGAAAGCGCGGATCGCGTGATCGTAACGCTTTGTGACGATTGGCTCGTAACGTGCGCTTACTTATAATCGTTTTCAGCCGCTTTTTAAAAGGCATCAATTTGTTCTTCACCTCCTCGTCCAACGGGGTGTTCTGATAAATGGCATTGTGAATCGTTTCGCTCAACGCATCCACTTCGCGTTTTCCTAATTGATTCACCACGTTGGGCACCAACGCTTTTCTTGAAGCGCTTGGAAAAGCAATTTGTTGCGAAACAATCGAGACCCCATCATCGACGACGACGACGACGCTTCTTCTTGAATCGTGTGGCGCGTTCGTTAAATCGGTTCATCATTAAATAGGGTTGACCCGCCAACGTGACCACGTTGCCAATTTGACCGCCGTGAAACAGCGCATCGCCGCGCCCTTTCAATTTGTCCTCGTACCCATCGTAACGAATAAACGCCGGTCCATAGGGTTTTCTCGCCGAAGCCGCCGTAAACGACACGGGCAATTGCTTGCCCGGCCTGCCTCGTCGACGTATCATTTTTTTTAACACACACGCCACTCTCTCTCTCTATTTATACTCTCCTCCAACGAAGTCGTGGCGGCGGCGGGCGTTAACGGCAGCTTGACGAGCGCACGAGGGTTAAAACCACCACCACCAACGTAAATCAAGCCCGGACGACGCTTAAAACCAAACCCACCACCTTCCCATCATGGTCACGTACGGCATCAAAATGGCGCGCTACTTTACGCAATCGACGCTGTTTCAAACGACGACGCTTTTTCATCATCACGACGACGATTCAGCCGACGGAATTCTCCTTCGTGCACGCACCCTCCTTATATTGGGCCCACCGCGACGACGCGTTCGACGCGCCGTTGCGGCCGGGGGCGCCGCGGCTCCGCCGCGGCGTTCGCCTCGCTCGCGGGCGTGGACGAACTGAACGACTCGCGTTGCACGACCGGCCGTTGGCCCTTGCGCACCGTCGTCGTGGTTTTGGTCAGGGTGGTGGTCGCCGTCGTTCAACGGCGTTCGCAACGTGGACGTGTTGTACGCTCCGTGCTGTTCGGCAAACTGACGCGCAAATTCCGCGTAGTCCTCTGGCGGTTGATGGTTTTGTTGTTGCTGCGGCTGGTTTTGTTGTTGCTGCGGTCCTGTTGCTGTTGCGGGTGGTGCGGCGGCGTCGACGCGAGACGTGCCCACGAATCCCGAACGACTGGGTAACGCCACGGCCGACGGTTGGACGGGCGAGATGGTGTCGACGTGCTGTTGCGTTAACGATGGACCTGCTGCTGGTGGTGGTAAAGACGACATTTGTTGTTGGGGATCCGTGACGTTCAAAAACAGACCAGGATTTTCGTCCACCACTTCTCGAACCGCTTGCAACACCGCCGCCGTGCTCGCCAACGACGTGGCAGCCTCGTCGTCGCCGCCAAGCACTTGTTGATCGCGAGAGGGATCGCGGCGGCGGGTTGGGAGTCAAGCTGACTCGCCAGCTCGCGCAGCTCCGCCAAGGCACGCGTGATGCGGCTGCTGCTGCTGCTGCTGTCGCTCATGGTGCTTATGCTTTGCTCAGGTAAATGGTTTGCCACTGACGCGTGCTCGGCAAAATGTTCGATCGCTGTCTCAACTCGGGCGCCGAATGCGGCGAAAAATCCAACATGAACAATCGCTCGGGGTCTTGAGATGTGGCGTGGGCAAACGCTTCGTGCGCTGCTTTGGTTTGCCCGGGAAACGCTTGACTAAATAGGATGTCGGGCTGACGTTGGTCGCGCGGGTTGTTGAACAAAAAATAGTAATGCGTGTTGATGCTGTTCGTCCGCGACTTCGGTCCGCCGTAAAACAGGTTTTGAGTGATCACCACCACCGTGATGTTCAGGTGGTGACTGCCTTTGGTGAACATTTTTTCCACCTCCGAGTTCGAACTCACCTCCGACATGAGATCGTCAAACACCACCATCACCTGCTTTGGACCGCCAAAGCCCGAGCCCGATTGTTGCTCATGCTGCTCTTTTTTTTCGTCGTCGTCTGCTTTCGTCGTCGTCCGATTGTTGCATGCGCGTCGTCTCGATGCCTTCGATCATTTTCACAGCGTTACAGCGACGCTGCAAGTCGCTGTACTTGTCTTGCCATTGCGAATAATGAAAATCAATTTCGTCGATAGGCTTTTCAAACAAATCTTGACGTTCCAAAATCATTTTAATCACAAATTCGGTTTTGCCGCACCCCGTCGGTCCCACCACCATAATGGTGCAAGGGTTTTTCAGACGAGGTGCGTAGGTGTTTTTCATCATGGACATGATGATGTTTTACAACGATTGGTTTGGCACACCTTTCGCATTTCGGCAGGCGTTTCCACAAACTCGCCAAATGCCGTGCACGTCAAACGACAAACTTTTATATCGTTTTGAGCCAGCCGTTTGGCGTCGAACAAGCGCACAAACTCCCGCATGGTGCGTCCTCGACACCGAAAATACAAAAACATGAGACAATAATGACCACACACGTACGTGGTCTCTTGCTGAAGTTGGTTTCCGTTCGTTTCTACGCTAGGACTCTTTAACGTCTTTTGTATGTAGTACAACCAATGAGGATGATAGTCTTCCGGTCTGCCGCCATAACTGTCAAAAAATTCGACCGGTCCTCGAGCAGGACGCCATAGGGCCACCCAATGCGTCCCTGGTTGACCGTGCGGATCCGTGTTTACAATCAAGCCTTGATTGCCCGGCGTCGCTTTAATAACCCACCGGTAAGCGATCTGCCGCCACTACGCCACGCACGTGACCACGCGTGATGGGGTTGCGATGCAACAACGACTGAAGAAGCACGTTACTCGTACCCCCTGGTGGTGATGATGTCATTATTACAGCTCTTCGTCACGCACCAAACGATTACAATCCATTTTAATAGTTTTGGCCGTCTCCCACAAAATCACCACGTAGTGATTGGCCACCAAATTCGCCGATAAGCGCAACTTCAAATCCACCTTGCCTTGCTGGTCCAGGGTCAGGTACTCGTCTTTACCACCACCCCCGTTGTTGGGCATAAAGTCCCAACAAATGACCCCGTAGCCGTTGTTAAACTCGTTCAGGCTGATCGGCGGCGGGGGTGCAAATTCGTGACGTCCTCGAGCCATGGACGTGATCGACACCTCGTACAATTCGGCATAATCGTCGGCGTTGAGAAACGTCACCTTGGGTCTCGGAAAAGCCCCATTATCCACCAACACCTCAAACTCGGTCAAATTGGGCGGGATCACCATCTTCCACATGTTGCTAGCAAAGCGCCCTGTAAACCCGGTTTGCTCGATGAAGCACACGTACATGCGTCGCGGCATCTTCCCAGTGAACAAATCGCCAAAAAAGAACTCCGATTGCTGCGCCTGCATGACCCGCGTCTGCACTTCCGTGTCAATGTAGGGAAACTGGGCCTTCATGCCTTTTTTCCACACCATCTCTTCAAAGCGATCTTGAAGTCGTCCTCGAGTTTCACCGCCTCCACCTCGACCTTCACGTCGAGCACTTTCAGCTTGTACAGAGCCCCCACCGCCTCACTGTTGGCCATCAGGTAATATTTGGGCTCGTTCATGTACATTTCAATTTCGATCGACGTGCCATCGGGTAGAAAATTGTGCGCCGAATTTCTCAAGTTGATGAATGGGTAATGGCAAAGCCGCACTTTGGACCCATTACGAAATTTCTTTTGCCTGTGCCAAAACCCCGAATTGTCCGCAGCCACCGGCGCATCTGCGTCCAGAGTGGTGGTGTCGTGCTTGTCGATGTCGTCTTGAAGCCAACACTCGGTCGTCCCCTTGAGGTACTTTTTCTGCCATCGGTCAAACCCCAACAAGGCGCGAAGGTACGCCTTGTAAGGGTACAAGCTGTTCTGATCCTCCAATTCTTCCCCGTTGATTTTGAACGACAAGTTTCGAATCATGGCCGCAATGGGGAAATTAAGGGGGGCTACTCTTACGGTGTTGTCGTCAGGAAGACTCGTGTTGTCGTCGGCCTTGACCAATTTAAGTTCAAAAATAAAACGGAAACTACTCATGTTAAACCAACTCGAATTGGGCATGATGCGCCACGTCATCGGATTGTCCGAACTCCCTTCGATTCTTCGAAAACTCAACAACCCATGGTGCTTGAACGTTTTCATTAAGGGTGGGGTGTTGAACATGTCCACCACCCGCTGATCTTCCACCACTTGCTCGCCTTCCACGTTAAATTTGGCCTTTTTGCTAGGAGGCTCTTCTATCACCTCGATATTGTCCTCCTCTCCGGCTTTAGGATCGACCCCCATGTTGTTTCTCAATCAAAGACCGTGGTCGCGTGAACTACGGGTTTTTTCTTCTTCTTTTTATTTTTCTTCTTACTACTACTACTACTACTAGAGGGTTGTTTTTTTGCTTTTTTAGGCTTTGACGCTGTTTGTGCTGGTGGGGCTTTGCGTTTTTTCCCCGTTAACGCCTGATTGACCTTTTTTTGCAAGCTGTTGGCGTTATTAGCCACCTCCTTTCTCACCGCTCCTTTTATACTGTCTCCCTTGAGCACTCGTTGCGTGACACCTAACCCGGCCGCCGCAGCTGACCCTGCTGCTGCTTTACCCAACGTCACGGCCGCTTTTTTGGCCAGTCGAGACGCCACCAACTTTCCCACCCCTCGAACCAAACTCATGCCAAGTTTAGGGAGAAGCGCCCCTATAATGCCTCCGTGTTGTATCGTGGACGGCTCCGAGTAAATCGGATGGGGCATGGGGGGCCGTGGCACCTTGTATACCTCGCCACCCCACCACCAAGCTGAAACGTACTAATCATCTCACAGTCCGGTCACGCGTAGTTTGGGGCGAATGTGCAACACCACCGACGTCGTTTCGTTGGGGTTAAAGTTTAACGACTCCCCCCTTTGATTGGTTATTTTCAAATGAACTTCCGTAATACTCGTCGTCCGTGTTTGATAGTATTGCACACGGGGTAGCTGGTGCGTCGTTTCGTAATGGTACGCACGCTGGGTAAGGGGGAACACCCCTGCCAAAGGCAACGTCCGATTGTTCACCACCGATTCTTCGACCAGGTTGAACAGGTACACCAGCATTTGATCCCCCATCAGCGAAAACATGTAATCGAAATGATCCTGCCAAGGCAATTGGCTGGAAATGGTCGTGTACGTGCTTAACCCGTAGGGTAAAAACACGCGCGACGAATACGACTTCACCTGGCCGTCCGCCACGGCTCGACGATACGCTTCCAACGAGCTCTCCATCGCAGGGTCGTACGGTTGCGGGTTCAACGCAAAATAACGCTGCTTGGTCAACTCGTCCTCGCTGCGGTACGGATTTTTTAGATGCAGGCCATCCGCGGTGGCTGGGAATTTGCTGGGGAGCGTGGGGTGCTTCTTGATGTCGCCGTTCGCAATTTCGAGCATCATGGGGCAGGCCATCAATTGCGCCAAGGGGAACCCAAACACGGAATTCATCAGCGTTTCGCTGCCAAACACCCATCGCACCCCCGTCGTCTCCATCTTGAGCGGCGACGTTTTGCTCCACGAAAACTTGACAAACCCTCGAAATGTGTTCGGATCCATGTCCGCCGCCGCGGTCAACGTTTCGGCTCCAGTGCGACCATAGGTATCGACTACAGCGTGACCAATTTGGGAGCCCACGCGCCACCCCAACAATCGAAGCACGCTTTTCGAGTTCACATCAATGATCAATTTCGAAGGAAACGAAGCACTGACAAACGCGCAACGACGAGGCGACGCTGGACGCATCTCCAAGGCAAGCGTCTCGTAAAGCCAGGTGGCAATGTCGTTAGGCATGTAATGCCCCACAGGCATCCAGGCTTCCAGCCACGTGGCGTTGGTAGAGTCACGCTTGAACCGCAACCCATTGTTCGACGCGTTCACGTTGGGCAATTCGGGATTGAATTTCTCCGTCAGCTCGAACAACAACGCCTCCATCGAATCGTAATGAATGTGATTCAAGCGCCCCAACGTCACCAACTTTGCCCGTTGAGAAGGTGCTGCAAACGCCAAATACGTCGAATTGTGGGTAAAATCGTATTCGACATACGGTCGCTCGGACCACGACGCGTCTCCTTGGCGCGTCAACGCCACGCCATTCACGTCCACCGGCTGCTGTTCCCACACGCCAAACGCCAATTGTGCGGGGAGCAAAGCCGCCACCTTTTTCATCGAAGGGGTGGTCAACAATTCCAATCCCACCTCGTAGTCGATGCTGCGGGGTAACGTCAACGGCACGTTGAGACGAAAACGAAACTCGCCCGGCGTGTTGTGGGCAAACTCCTTCACCCCATCCTTGTTGGTGCAAATGAGCCGCTGATCCATGCTCGTCAACTCCACGCAGGCAAAATTCAGTTCCACTACCGTATCATTGCCTGCAAAACGCGGTGTTTTTCCTCGAGGATCGCGAATCCAAATGCTAATCGTCTCGATGACATCCAAACACAACCTTTTATACAATAGTGTTTCTGGAGAATAATGATGAGGCACACGCACCTCTCCTCCTTGTTGTTGCATCAACGGAAGTCTCGCCAACAGCCTTTTTTGCTCACCCCCCGACCACTCCGTGTCCACCACATCCGTAAACACGTCCAGATAAGGCTCTTGCTGAAATTGCCTCAACTTTTCGTGAACCAACGCCTCCATCTCCACATTTTCGCCGCCATATTTTTTTCCGCTCGTCGCCAACATAGCCGCCACAACCATGTTGTCAGGCAAAGGCTCTTTTACCCCGTTCTCTATCAACAACCGATCTTTCCAATACTGCGTCAAAGGCACCTGCAACTCTTCTCTTCTTCGCTAGACAACTTTTGCAGCCCCAACGCTTTGGCCAACGGTTTCGATAGTCCGACAAAATTGTCAATGTCAGGATCGTCGTACGACCATTCGGGAGCATGCAACGTCACGCGACGTCGCGCCGCATTCCACGTAAACAAAGGCGCCCGCGGCCTCTTTCCCCACTGTTTCGTGTTCTCATTCAAATAAGCAAGCAATTGGGGTATGGTGTCAAAATGATGCTTATCGAACACAAAAATGCGCTCGATGTGATAACGATGTAATATTGATGAAATCATTGCTGGCCTACCACCAACCGCTTCACGTCGCACAATGGCCATAAAAAAGGACTCGCTCAACACGTGCGTCGTATACCCCTCAGCACCAATAATACCAGGGATACTGATAAACTTCAATGCCACCGCCGTGGAGAGACGGCGATTCATTTCCAACGGCCTGCTAAAGGGGATGGTAAAGTCGGCAGACGTGTTCGTGGGCGTGTACGTGGGTCCACCGCCATTACTCAACAACACCATCACGCGCTCATCGTTTCGACTTTTCAAACTCAACGACATCTTTGCGTTTCACCCAACTGTTGCTCGACGACGGATAACCTTTCCACTTGATTAACAACTCCTGTTGAGGACCCTCTTTTCCACGCGTGTCCAACACTTCTTCCACGCGATACAACGTATTGTCATCCACCACCACCTTTTGCAATTCTTGGTCATACATTGTACCTTTTATAATCACGCCCTGCTCATCTTTCACCTTGTACGTGACGGGCGTGGAATCAATCACGCGCGCCACGCGAAACACCTCTTCCGTCCACTGCGGTGCATACCCTTTTTTGAACACTTTAGACACGTGCGACAACCGCACCGCATCCCCCACCGAAAACTTGGCCTTTTTAGGTTCTCCAACGGAACCAAACAAACGCTCATACACCTGCTCCTGATTATCCCACGTCACTTCAGAAGGAGCCATGCCAATGCTCGAATGATACGCTGCGTTGTACCCCTCCACCAAATCCGGCAACACGTCCACCCACTTTAACGTCTGATTTTCAAACAAATAGCGCTGCAAACGCAACCGCAACGTTTTGTTAAAGCGCTCGACCACCTGAGCTTTGGTTTCTCGATTTTGCGAATGAAAATGAATCACGTCTCGAGACTTGAGCACTTGATTCACGTCTTTATTGTAAAACTCCTTACCCTCGTCCGTTTGAAGCTTCACCGGAACCGTGTCTTTAAACAACGTTTCCATAGCGGCAGCTACCTCTTTACCCCCTTTATTTTTCAAAGGAAGTGCCATCCCTTTTTTGAAAACACGTCAATCCCGTTAGAAGGAAACGATACCCGTGATTTTCTTCTTTCAATTTTTGCATATCCATAAGATCCATTTGCCACAATTCATCCAACCCGTGCACTTGAATTTTACGCCGAGGAAACTTGCGCCTCGGTTGCTCGTGCAGGGTGAACGTCAAATTCGAACGGGTAAAATCACGCACCAACTCTTCGGGGATTTTTTTCGCTTTAGCATAACGCAACAAACTGGCCAACCCCGAAAACGCCACGGGGCTTTTGGGGTTCGTGTACGCTGCGCGCAACTCAGCAATACGTCGTTGTTTTAAACTCCGTGCTGACGTCTGCGGGCTCAGCCTGCGTCGGCGGCGGCGGCGAGCCATTATTTCTCGTATTACCGTTTGTTGTTGAACGAAACCGCTTGCGAACCGATGCTGTCATATTTATAACACGCCCCCCGCAACACGCACTCGTGCACTTAAAACTCCTTAAAAAATTACTCAAAGACACTCTCACACCTGAAGGAAACATCATGGTTGTTTTATTACGCGCGCCTTATCCGTTACACTCCTTTATAGCCATAGGGGCGAGTCATGACCGAATTTGGCAAGCGCCACCGCTTCGAATTGACAAAACGAATTGTTTTCTTTTCACGGTGGGTCCTCAACGTCCTCGTGTCCTTGTCACGAGAAATTCTCACAGACGACACGTCCAAAGTATCTCTTTGAGAAAACACCAGGTCTTTTAACGAGTCCAACACCACCACCTCCTCGGCAGAAGCGTTCATCACGACCCCCTTCAGCCGAAAGGGCGTTTTCCCTAAATGCGTCCGATAGCAGTACGCCTTCGGACCAATGGAAACGAATTCTTCGATGTAATCTCCCGCATCCAACTCATCGGTCAACTGTCCGAGATACGGACCGATCGGAATGTGAGGTCTCCCATCGCCGCGCTCCACGTAGATGCACGAGTCCGTGTCGAAATAGAGAACCGTACCCCCGCCACGCTCTACACGTTCCATCAACTCGTACAACTCGAGACGGGCATAACACGTGGTAAACGACGAAATGACCGCATTCACATTGTAGTTTAACTCTTCGCATTCCTTCTTGGTCGTGTAACGAACAAACGCTTTCTCGTCGTTCACAATCAACACATCCTTGATCACATTCTCCTCGGCAAACACCAGCTGATAAAACTTATCGGGGTCATACACGTATTCCGATTTGCAATAATCGGTACGTTGTCCTATCTTACCCCACAGCGAGTTCAACGTTAATTTGGCCACAAAACGTTTTCCCGAATTTTTAGCAATGTGAGACTGTCTCAACAACACCCCTTCGTGATGCAGATAATCATGCACGTACTCGTGTTGGTGCAAATCGGTCACGCAATCCGGCGGATACCCTGACGCCTCTTGTTTTGCTCGCAAATTTCGCTTAACGTACTCCGCAAACAACGCATCCGTACACTCAGAGTAATGCCAATACTCGTACACGGCGACAATGCGATAGCCCATCGCCACCGCCTTCTTCAATTCAGGCGTGCACCAAACTCCAACAAAACATCGTTGAACTGTCGTGTGCGTGCATTCAGCTTGACGATCCTCGACAGCGCACGCCTTGCAAAGAGGAAACACAAACTTGTGATTGAGCGTGAGCCCCAACACGGGCAAATGAAGCGAACAAGGGGGCATCACTTTGCACTTCACCACGCCAAACACCTGATCCAAATCAAACTCGTCCACGTCCACCATCGTTTTCACTTCGGGGTGGCCCACAGGAAAGACTTTGGTCTGACAAAACGGATAAAGCGACGTGAAATCCACGTACCGGATCTTTTCCCCCTCGCCTACGCGATGGTGAAACATCACCACATTGGTGCGCCCGCCACTCAACGCATCGCGCGGGCGTATGGGTAACAAGTGATCGTAATCCTCGTCCTCACCCAACTCGATTTCTTCGTCCTCCTCCACGATCTTGTTCCACTTGCACTCCCACATTTCGTAGAGTTCATGCCCCTTGTCGTGAAGCTTTTGACTCGTACGAACCGTTTTGTTGTACAATGCTTCCATAGAAGCACCAATCACTCTGTTGTACGCGGTAGGTGGATAACATTCAGGGCATCCGTGGTAATAGCATCCGTGGAATTGGTACGCGGTTCCCGTGTCGACGTCATAGCCATCCACCTTAATGCCGTCAATCCGCAACTCCCCCTCCTCGCTAGTAGCCCGGCGAATAGGACGACCCAACTGGGACTCCAAAAAACTTAACCACTTTAACGCAGCTATCGATTGCGTGTCATGCCGACGATATCCTTGTGGAGGAATAATACCAATTTGCCCCTCTTTCAAATCGTTCGCTTTGTAAATTTGCAACACTCCTTGAGCCAACGTGAAGCGCTTTCCTTTGAAAATGTCCACCTCGTGCTGCTCAAAAAACTCGCGACCCACCGCCAACACGCCCTCCTTCAGCAGCTCCACATCCTTGACACAATACTCCAACAATTCCTTTTGCAAATCAAACGGTTTGTTCTTTGCTTTTTCCAAGTCATACCACAAATCGAACGCTTGACGCTTCTTTTTGTTCATCTCCTCGTAACCATAGCTTCGTTTGTCAGGTAGAGGCCCAACGTAACGTTGATTTGCGGGCGTGTTGAAACAATAAGGAAACATACCCTTTTCCTCCACTAATTTGTGACCCAGATTAAACGTGCCATGAAACGCGGCCAAAGGCAGAGGAATAAACGCATACGAATCCTTCATTTGAATCTTGAGCTGAGGAAACCACATGTACAAAATTTTCGCTCCTCGAAACACGGGTTTCGACACCACAATCGAGTGTCTCATGCAATAATTCAAAATAAAGTAACCATCGTAACCTTGCATGTTGTGAGCAAAAAACGTGTACCCCACATTCACGGGGCTAAACAGCCACTCGCAAAACGCATCCAGCGTACGAAACACCGCGTATCGTTGCTTGCAATTGGTGCATCCCTCCGCCTGTCGCGACGGCAAGTGCTCACAGCCAGAACAACACTTCATTGCTACAGCCAAATTAACCACGTGATGATGAGATTCATGCTGCTCCTCCCCGTAAGGCATCGTCTCAAAATCAAAAAATCCAAAACAGTAATCGAACGAGTTGTCCACCTGCGTCGGTTGTATGAAACAATTGTGCTCTCCTTTGTAGGTCCTTTTACAATTTTTACACTTTTCCATCCCACAATCGTGTTCCACCACCATTTGCATTTTCTTCTTGTTTAAGCAATCCACCGTCTTTCCACATTCTTTGCAAAACACATAACGACAACACGTGGAATACTCCATCACCGTAAAGCCCTCCTCCTTCTCCTCCTCCTCGTCCTCCTCCTCATCTTCATCTTCCTCATCCTCTCGTTGTTCCTCTTTTCGTTTCGGCAAACGATAATTATTACGTGTCACCACCAAGTGATTATCAAAACAATCCTTGGTAGGAAAACGACGATGACACAATTTGCACACCTTGTACGAATGATTTACAGGATAAAACCGTCGTGCATCACACACCCGTGCCTTACAAAAACAACACGGTTTAAAGCACGAATGCGTCTTTTCACTGGTATAGTAGTTGTCACACTTGGAGCAGTATTTGCCAGCTGCAAACAAGCCGTCCATCGACTTGATCACGTCATAATGATCATTCTCCAACAGTAAGTTAATATTTACCACATCCAGCATCTCTTGCTCTTTCACCTCGCCGCAAAACAAAAGCATCCCATTTTCCGCATTAAAAATGCGAAGGCGCTCGTTGGGGGCAAGACACTGTTGATAACGCTGCCAATCTCCCGGCCCCGCATATTTTTCAAACCCTGCGTCCTTTCTCAGCATCATCCGTCCAACTTTTTCCTCAAATCCGAAATTTCCAACAACAACTGCAGCGGGCAAACCACCTCGCCATACTGCCTGCTGCGTGCTTGACAAATGGCTCGAACAAAACAATTTCCATCATCACTTTTCTCGACGCGCTCGATCTTGCTTTCATCAAAATGTCTACCGCTTTCAATGGCTCGCAGTTTTACGTGTTTTCGCTTGTTTTTCAACAACTGCGTGCAGCGCGCCGCTTTTTCATTCGTGTCGCCGCACTCATGCTTTTTAACACGCGCCTGCGTGCTGTAAAACGCACAACATTTAAAACAAAACGAATACCGAATCGTTTTAGTCATCAATTTATCAGGATCCACGACGCGCGCATACGTCACTTCCTCCTTATCATTGGTCATTTTATACACCACTTCGCATAAAACAGACCCCTCGTGCTTGTCGCAATGGCGATACATTACCTCGTCTGCAGCCATCATGTCCACGACCACCAAATTGAAACCCTGACTAAACAACACGCCGCCCACGTGTGCCAACACTTCCCGCTCCTCGCCGCCGCCGCCAAACTCTTCGGCGGTGGGATAGGAATGTCAAATTGCTCGTACAAACTGCGCACGCCAGGACGATGATGATGCGGCGGGTCGTATCGGCGTAAACACCCCAATCCTTCCAATTGGGTAATCAATCCAGGCACATTACGATCTCGCTTTAACCTGTAATCTCCACGGCGAATCCCATCGTGTTTCCTTTTACCACTACCCCCAAGATACGGGATATGACTAACATCTACTTTAATGTGCTTTTGCAGTTCAATACTCGTCTGACTTTGTGCCACCACTGTAAATTCCTTAAAAATCAACTCAGCTGTCAACAGCTTGGCGGGTACAAAAGTAATTTTCACAGGATATTCCATGCCTTCGCATTGTAACACAAAATTCATCTTGTCCATAGGTCGAGCCTCGACGTAAGCCTTGATCGTGTTCACTATCGTTTCAAAATTCGATATCAATTGCACCGCTCGTTCCAAAGCGTCAGACGAAGGTTGTCGATTAATTTCACATTCAAATTGCAATTGATTTGTGGAAAACTTTTTACTGTGATGATAGTTCGAAACCACCACACTCACATTGCCATCATTCCATAGAACGCGATTGCCACCTCCTCCTCCTAGCTGTTCCCAACGTCGATATTCCTCTTCGATCAAATCCTCCTCATGAGCAAACAACCCCAAACCCAGTCCTTCTTGTCCTTCTTCTTCTTCTTCCGCCTCATCATCATGATGATCTTCACCCGGACACAGAAAATCAAACAACACTGTTTCATCCTCTTCGAATCGACTACTACATTGAGGAGTTTGGCTTAGATGAAATAAGTCTTTCAAAATACTTGATCCGCTAGGCTCATCATCGTCCATCGCACCACTCTATGAAACTTACCCGCCACGATCGCTCTATATATTCACACCTGAACCGTCCCACAATCCTTTGCAACACTTCCTCATCACCAGGGGGGTTACCCCCCCACCCCTACCCCCTCCTCCTCTTTTTTGAGTGGCAGTTTTTTCCCAAAATAGCCTGAAGGGGCGGGGTTTGTAGGGTATATATCTTGGCGCGAAACGGTAGCCAGCCACAACCAAGCAAGCAAGCAGCCAAACAGATAAAGCAAGTTCAAGAAGCAAAGAAATCAAGAAAAGCGCCATCCGCCGTCGTAGGTAAGTTAACACAAAATCGCATGATCGAATAATCTCTCTCTCTCTCTCTCATGACTCTCTCTCTCTCTCTGTTTTTCTTACAGAAACCTCTCTTCAATAACCTCTCTCCAATCTCTACTACTGCAATCATGGGGTGCGTGAAAAATAACTATACAGACGTGTCTAGAGCGACTGAAGGATTTTTAGAGAGACTTGATCAACTGACAACTATTGAACAATGGCAGAAAGAGAAAGAAGACGATCCACCTCAAAATTTATTCGAAGCTTTACTGTATTTGGACGACACTACGACGGCGGATGGCGTGTTCAACATAAGGGCTGCTCAGAAACTGTTGCAAAAAAATACTACTGCAACAGTTAATGGACAAGACAATGTATATACTACTGGAAAAGACAAAAATTGATTCTAATATGCCGATGATGTTTCTACTGGCCAAAGACTAATTTTGATTGTATTTTTTTAACAAAACAGACACTAAAGCAACACAATGGATCACTTGACAGAAAACAGCAGTGGCACCGTAAGTGATGACTACAATTAGATTCCATAGTGAAGGGGAGAGAATTCACTTTTTCGTGATTACTTTCAAGAAATAGTATCAAACGATTTCCAGATTTCAAGATGTCCCAACTGTCTCGAGGATGATGTAACCTTCTGTCTCCTTAAAGGACATGGAGCAACGTCAGCCGCCTGTTACAAATATGAGTACTACATAGTTCAAGAAAAACAAAGTAGTGTTTGGTCTATAGACGAAATTTTATGGCTATTAGATAATTGCGCCCTTCCTTTGTTTTTTCCGGTTAAAGACATTAAACGACTTTTTAACTTTTTTACCCCTAATTTACACTTAATTTTTAGAAAACAGTTCAGACTGTATGAGCTATTGTTTCGATTTATTAGCTACCCCATGTATCAACCTATGATTAACTTTTTAAGCGGTAACGGAAATTCAAAGTTTAACATATCACACGAAATTTTACAACAAGCAGCAGCAGCTCACGAATTGGGAGGTTTTTGTAATTTTTTAGACCAGCAAGAATTTAGTAATTTAAACCAATGTACCCGTAAATATTTAGAATTTACCCATAGCGCCACGATCACACTCGATAAAAACTTTCAATACCAGGCACATTCTATTTTTAAGAAAGGGAGCAGTGAACAAAAAATTCAAGTATTACAAAAACTGTATAACGCTTCGTACGAATGCAACAAAATTAAAATGTTGTTTTGTTTGTAGATTTTACTCCAAACGGAGTATGCAAAAACACTCAAGACTGTTACAGATAAACTCGCAGGGTACATCGCTGGATGTAGTAGTGTTAATCCGATGGAAATCCACAAGCAAATTACGCTTAATCTTGTAAGCGGAAGCATCGCAACCCAAACTACACAAGACTGTATTTTGGGTAACGACTTCCGAACAGACCGTCAACTTTGGCCATTAAATAACAAATCACGATATTTAGTCGTAAAGCAACAAAACGTAGAATGCTTGGGTTTTTTAACTGAAGAGGATATTATTACCTCGTTTCGACCAGATGGACGATTAAACACAGATGCATTTTGGAAGTTCGCAGTTCCTCTAAACGTGGCATCAGACAAAATAAACCAACAAATGCTATCAGGCAAAGTAGACCAAAAAATGCTATCTGATTATCACTGCCAGTGGGCCAATGTAGTCTCCTATTTGGCAAGACAGACACTCAATTCCGATGAGACGAAAAAACCATCGTCCATCATTTTTACAAATGCTGTGGCTTCACCTTATAACGCAACAAGCACGCGAAAACGGTCTGCCGTGATCGGGTCTAGCCAATACTATAACAAATCAATTTTGGTAGATCGCGTCTTGTTTCAGAAACACTATCAAGGGGTAGAAGAGCCAGCATGCTCCATCGTTGAAGTAGAGCGAGAATTTGCACTATTGAAACAAACAAACAAAAATGATCGACATGCATTGGTACTGCATATGAAACTATTTGCCCCTACACTAGCAGTGCTGTTGGTCATCGGCAAACACAATGTATCTCGCACCCAAGCGATAGACGTGTTAGATAAGGAACTCTTTCAAAAAAACAAAAAAATTATCAAGGGACCGTTTGACGAGAATGTCACCAAAGAAGACGCAAAAGATCGCCAATTTTCGCTGCACTTTTGCATCTCAGCCCCACTGCAAGAAGTGGAGCACATTGCCACGTACACGCAACTAGAAACGTGCAGGTTAGTCAGGTGCCACTGTAGCAGCGCCGTTCATCGCAAAAAGCCGGCTAAGTCAGCACATGCTTTTCTATACAATCGTCTTGCAGCTTACGTGGTGTGCAGCGAAACTTCGCCATCTTTTCGCCCTTTCCTTTCAAAGGATATTAAGTGTTCGTTTGTGAACGAATACAAGGTGGCACACAATGCTAACGGTAGCAAGAAAACAATACCACTGCGAATCACAGCTATAACACATCTGTTAAAAAACGAAATCGTGTTTCGTGGAGCTAAGAGCAACACTGTCAAGATAGCGTTAGAGGTAAAAAAAATGACAAACACAAACAAATGCTACGTCATCAATTTTCATAGAAATGAATTTATTGTAAAAATAGGTCGATCAGCCTGGTTGACGTTGAGCACAAGTGCCCCATGCAAATGCCAACATTGTTGCTAAGTCTGTTTTGTTAAAAAATAAACATCGATTACTAACAACTGTTGTGTGTTAACTAGTTACGACCGCTTGACACGCTTCGTGGCAGGAGATACTTGACCTTCCTCAAATTCATCCTCGTCATCACCACCCTCTTCGTCGAAGCTGTACGTAGGTAACGGTGTAGGATCATCATCTTCCACCCCACCCACGCTATTATCCGCATACTTCGGATCATGTTTCCAGGGGTAGTAGGGGGGTTGCTTTCTTCCATTCAACTCCTTGCAATCATTAACAAACCGAAACGTACCACACGACACATGTGGCAACGACAATGGACAAGCATAGAAAACCTCCCCCTTTCTCTCTCCGTTCTTTGCGACACCCAGCTTGCAATTCAAACCGTGCTTGCACCGAAGCACCCGATGCGGTAAACGAATTCCATTTTCGCCACACACCTTGTTCACCTTGCGCGCATCCGACTTTTCCAAAAAAAACGTACACCCTTGCTCAACCTTCGGATTTTGATAATCCAACTTCTTGCCGCACTTGTAATACATTTTACCCTTGGCTTCGCTCTCAACTTGCACGGCTTTACAAAACTGGTACTTGCCAGTAGCATGATTATAAAACGTGCACAGGCATGTGATTGAAGCCATAATGTGTGAACAGAATGATGAACCACGGTACGGTGCGGCTTTTTTTATAACTTTGTGATTACCTGAATCGGGTAAAAAACGTCGAATCGGGTATGGATGGGCTAAGTATTGGGCTGATTGCTTCTGCCTCAATCGCAGCCCTTGCAATCTTTATAACTTGTGTGTATTACTGTCGTAAAAAGGGTACACGAACCCATGAAGAAAAGTTTAATGATTACCTGGATCGGATCAGGAAATTGGAAAAAAAACATACCTGAAATACAACGAAAATATGATAAAGAAACAAACGCCTTTCAGGCTTTTCTGGTAGAAGGTTACGTTCTAAACCCGGCAAAACAAGAACTGGACAAATATATAAACAAATTGGATCAACTGAATATGCCTCCACCAACCTACGAGTCCGTTGGCGAACCAACAAGATGGACGAGTGCTGGGTAACTTTTTACGTCGTTGGATCAATAATTTTAATCATTGCCGTCGTATTTTTAACTGTTTGGATTTTGGAGACTCAACTACACAACCAGTTAACTCCAGAAGAAAAACTTAACTGGTATACGGCGGAAATTGATTACCTAGAAAAAATGTTAACTCTTCGAAATCGATACAACGTGTGCTGCTGTTCTAACTTGACCCTGATATGGCGGTTACGACGATACCGAACAAAATTAACCGAGCTCCATATTTACTATCCACGCACCTATAAAAAAACTGTTGAGCTCATCGGGTAAACCTGAAGCTATTTAAAAAACACGCTCGGTGCTCATTCTAACCGCAATCATGGCCAGCAAGCGAGACGCCACCACCACCACCACAGCAATGCAACCGCCCAACAAAGTATTAAAAGGGGCTTCACAAGACAAGGTAAAAGCAACCAGACAACCGTTGTTGCCGAAACAAGTATGGAGTGCAAACATCCTGCCGCCTGAAACTGTTCCGAGCAGTGATCCAAAACACTATATCTACTACACAAGCAGCCCCGCCTGGCCCATCAGTTTTCCCCAGACAAGTCATCATGAACGTAACCGAACGAGTTAAAACGGGAGGTGCTATGTCTGTTACCTTCTGCCTAGAACAGTACGATCTTTTAGATTGGCTATGCCTATGTTACCCGGATAGAGTGGCTAAAGATTTACTACCACAAATTATCACTTTTACCCTCTTGTGTATTATAATCATTGGATTCCTACTATACTGTTCAGTTGTTGGATGCAACCGCTCTTGTAAAGATGAAAGTTTGTGATGCAAAGGGAATTCTTTATCCGATGACTCCTTGTTACTGCATCGACATGCACACCATTACGTGGACTACGTCATGGACGCTTTATGGATTAATTATGTTTTTACTTGCTTACATTCTACTGATCTATGGTAATGCATTCTATCATGCATTCTGTAAAAAACAAAGAACGCAAAGTGTAAACCTTTAAAATAAAAAAATGACCACGTTATTGCGTTGTGTGATCCCTTTGCGTTACTCTTTGGCGTGACCTTTGACCTCCATTGTTCTCTCGACCAATCGCGATTTTTGTGAAAAATTCCGTCGGGTAAACGTTTTACCTGAATCAAGTCATTGATTAAATTCCGTCGGGTAAACGTTTTACCTGAATTTTTGTGAAAAATTCCGTTGATTATGCGTTTAACCGATTCAGGTAAAAATGACCCCATCATGCTCATTAATTATGCGTTTAACCGATTCAGGTAAAAAATGTTGCGATTTGTCACGTTTTTTGCGTTGTGTGATCCTTTTTTGCGTGACCTTCGACTCCCATTGTTCTCTCGACCAATCACGTTGCTTGTTTTGACAACCATTGTTCTCTCGACCAATCACGATTTTTGTGAAAAATTCGATCGGTTAAACGTTTAACCGATTCAGGTAAAAATCTTCCCATCAGCTTACTACTCCCAAGTCAAAGTGGGAAAACATTTTTTGTGCGCCAGATCTTAGAAAAAGACAGAATCTTTTACGAAGACAAGAAAACAATGCAGATATATTGGTATTATAATCAATGGCAAGAAATATATAATCAGATGAAGATATCTCTGGGTGACTCCATCCGTTTCGAGCGAGGGCTTCCCGACTTTTCCAACGATCTCAATGAAATAAATCCCGAATATAACAACATTATTATATTGGACGACTTGATGACGGAAGCTTCAGATAGTGGACTGGTCGCTCGCCTGTTTACTCAGGGTCGCCACAGAAACGCTAGTGTGGTTCTGTTGTTACAAAACATGTTCCCAAAAGGAAAGTTCAATACCGACATTAGTCGCAATGCCCAGTACTTAGCGTTGTTTCGAAGTCCCGGCGACCGGAAACAAATAGCGATTGTTGCCGAACGTATGTTTGATAGAAATCGGGAACGTTTTATGAACGCTTATCTCCAAGAAACAGAAAACGCATACGGTTACATCTTGGTAGATAACAAACCAGATACCCCAGCAAACAAGCAAGTACTGGCCGATATTTTTGGTAGTTGTAAAGTGTATGCTATAGAAAAAAGTACCATGGGGAATGACGAGCAATCTCAGAATGAGTTGACGCACATTACTACGATTCAACAACCTCCAAATAAGCGCGCGAGGTCAGAGCCGTGCTGGGGAATTCCACCAATAATTTGGTCAGATGCACCGCCGCACGTATGGCAAGAGGCTGTCGGATTTGACAATAAACCTATAAATACTATCCCTGACGGTTACTACATAGCCGAAATGTTCAAGTCCTCGCGCAATCAAGTTCTTCCTGGCACATCTGCTTGCAACGCAGGGAATGGAAAGACCTGGTGGCCTGTCAAACTAAAACACATCAAAACTGGTGCTACAAAAGTTGTTGGACTCTACCCTGATGAACCTACTGTAAAACAATTTCTCCGTGACTCGTTTGATTTACTGTGGCCGAGAATGAACGCAAGGTAGATTTCTAATTGCTTCAAAACAGAACAAAAATGAACTGTGTTAGGCTAACATAGGTTAACCGGTGTGTATAAAAAGGGTCCCGAACTTATTGTAATGTATGTAATGTATAGTTATTAAATAAAAGACGCTAAAAAGAAACAAAGAACAACGCTGTCTATTGTAAACAAACAAAATGACCAACATCATGGATTAACTTTTAATTAACACACGCTTGACTCGAACATCATTTATCATATTCGCTCTATATGTAAGACGTGGAAATAAACTATACTTATAACTACACTATACTCAGATAAGAGTCGTCGAATTAGGACAAAAAACAAATTGTAAAAAAAAACTTTTAATAACGATTTTAGTAACCAAAGACAACTTTGCCAACAGTAATATCTGTTTTCTTTTTCATCAGGCGTAAACTCCTGATGTGTACTCTAATCTGTCCTTGAAAATGATTCTCAGCAGCATTGTATCCCCGAGATCCTAGCTTGTATTTGACTACCATTGTTTTGATAAAATAAAACGACCTTGTGCGTCTTTTAGAGTGGAAAAGAAAGAGGACCTAGTGCGTCATTTTTAGTTAAAGAAAGCGCCTAAAACAAGGTAATTATTTGTTATTCGTCCCTATACACAAACTGTTTTCTAGAATTTATCTCGTGAGATCGATTATCATTAGTTGTGTACAGTTGAATTTTTCAAAACGTTTAGTATTGTTTCGTTAAAGAGTAGGAGTGATGAAAACACACGCGTTCGGCTTTTATCGCACTGTAGTTTATGAATAAACTCTTCCATATTCAGGCAAATTCCCTCTTGGTCGGAATCAAATGATTCCCGTCGCCGCCTAGCATAAACTCGCGTATATGAAACTTTGCTTTACCAGCAAACAGACACGTGGACGCAAAATAATCTGACTGATTTCTTTTGCCAAGTTTGTAGAGAACTTCGCCATTTCTTTCATGAACACTAGGGTTAGACATAGTAGAGCTGTAGTAGAGTAGAGTTTAGTATGTTTTGTTAAAGAGTAAGTGCTGAAAACACACGCGCTAGGCTTTTATCGTACTGTAGTTTATGAATAATTAAAATAACGGTTGTTTGAATCACGTGTCACGTCAATCAAGCGTTACCGTTGCCAAAAATGAATCTCGTTGCCAAAATTTTTGGAAACGTCGTTGACCAACTGCGGATCTAAACCACATGCATTACTACTAAGACACTCAATCCGAATGAGTGTTCTCTGTCTATTAAATTAAAAGGCTCTATCTGCTTGCACTATACAGAAATATTGGATTGAACGCATGTTGTTGTTTTCGATTTTCTTCAGCTTTTCCGTTCCTCTTTCTCTTGTTTTCGCGCAATTGCAAAGACCATATAGAGGAGCACAACCAATAACTACTAAAAGAGATGGAAGCAGTAACTGCGAGCGAATAAAAACCTAGAGGTTGTGAAACAAAGCAAAAATCTGCCAAAAGGCAAACATTGCGTGGGTAATTGGAATCGGAAGCAAAAAATGCATGCAAAAAGGTATGTAGCGCGAAAAAGGCGTGTGCAAAAAAGGGCGTGCAGGGCAAAGAGGCAAAATAATGCACGAAGCAAAACGGCAAAAAATGCAAAAAAAGGGAAAAACCGGGAAATAAGATGCGCGATGCACGAAGCAAAAAGGGCTCAAAAAGGCAAAAAACTGCGTGGTTGAGCAAATCGAGGCAAAAAAGTGCGCGATAAAACTGGACGTTTCTTGTCTTCTAACTTTAAAAAAATTTCTAACGCTACTTATCGTTGTGTTTCTTCATTCCCTTACATCATCTTCCTCTACAAGCAATTAATTCTGAATCAGCATTTCAAGTGCATCCTTGGTGTTTTTTTTTTCAGACCACAGATAATAAAAAGCACAAAAATGTTTATATTTTAAAACGTGCTCGTAAGAACACGACACCAGATTTGATCTGTTTTCACGACACCCTTTTTCTATATGAAGTTTTCGTAATCTTTAGAAATTCGAAACGCGATAACAAATTGTTTTGGGGTGCACATTAGTTAAACATTATTTATTGCAAATTTCAGAGCTGGACGATGGTTCACTTCCGAGATATATTGCAAAACTCAGCGTTAGAATTTTTGTTACGCCGCCGTGCACAACATCGTGCGCGAGGCCCGTCGTACTATTGCCTTCCAATCCAGTAGTTGAGCAATAACATGTTGACCCTATTTTCATTTACAAGAATGCAGCGCAGTTTCGGAATGCGTGGATTATGTAACCCATTAATGAAACGAAGGAATGCTGGCGATTGTGTTGGTTCTCACTTACTTCCAAGTTCGGTCAGCAGCGCTAAATTTTTCCAACTCTGCAATTCACGGCTGTAATTTATACTTCAGTTCACAGCAGAACAATTAAGTAACAGTCCAGCAAGGAATTAGACCTGAAAACCCGAAATCTGGGCTAGATTTTTGTAGTAAAGCACTCGGGAAAGCACTAAACTTGTGCGTTGTAAATTTGCTTGTGAATTCGCTCTGATTTCTTCTAGCCCCACGTTAGGGTTTGATTGACAGTTTTTGTGTCAACCAATCACAGCTCGAATAACAATATCTTAGCCAATCACCGCTTACGATTTGCCTTTTAGCGCCATACTGCAGTTTAGTGGTTTTCTCACGTTCACAATGTTTTTTTCTCTCTCGAGTTTTTCAGTGAAGTCGAAGCTTCGCTTCTCGGCCAACTGTTCGTTTTTCGTACCATTTTTCATCCTTGGACATTATCCGCCGATATTACAGCCGACAGAAGGGGTTTATTTAGTAATTATGGTCGCGGTAATGAAGTGAATAGATGTAGATGTTCAGGCAAGCCTGTGGCCGCGTAGCATTAAGTTCAACAGAGTGGAAATAAGGAATTAACCTTGTGTGAAAGCTAACGTGCTGATGAAATGGTCCAAATGGTCCCATGTGTGCTTCTGAGCGTTAGCCCTAGTAAGCGGAGAAAGAGAAAAAATATAAGAATATTAGTTGCGAGTTAATGCGAAAAATATCTACAACAATCTCGACCAGCTGCGTTCCTGAGAACTGTTGTTCTCTTGGTAGTTCGATATTTGTCACGCTCGTGGGTCACGGTGTACGCGAGTATGTATAGTGGCTTGCAAGGTAAACAGACTGCCTGTAAAAGAGTGGTTAAGCCAGTTACTTCACCTTCTTTCCTACTAACCGGTTGAAAAAAATTTAGGATGGTTAGTTTTCGAACACAAAGACTAAAAATATGGTATTTAGTAGAAATATGGTCGATGGAAATGCCTGGAGGTATTAACTAAGCATGCGGCAAATCTTGGTGTGGCGTTTTCTTTTCCCGGCGTAATCAATCGAACAAATCCGAACAACAAATCAATCGAACGCAATCGAACAGCACTCGTTCCATTTGTTCGGCGATCGAACAAAATCGAACGCGAGCTTTGCTGTGAGTTCGATTTTCGAACAAAATCGAACACCAACCAATCGAACAGATTGGATTGTTCGATTTTGTTCGGAAATTATGAATAATGTGTGACAGGATTTCCCGGAGAAAAGACCTTTGGGGAGGGTATGTTTTTGGTTCATGTAATTTGTAGGGCCCTCTGGTACCTTTTTGGGGAAAAAAGAAACATGTTTTACCACATTGTAACCTGCGAGCATGAGTGCTTTCTTCTGTCAGTCTTTTAAAATTTTACGAAGTTAGTCACGTGTCATACATTCGCGTAGTTGTTTTGGCCGGGGGCGAGATAACAACGCACCACAAAAACAGCGAGCGCTAGCGACAAAACGAAAGAGCGAGTTACCGAGTAAAAGACTCTGCTAGTTAGGGTAGCATATTTTGGAGTGAAACATTTGGTGTATTGTCTCAGCACATAGTCTTTTACAGGCTATTGTAGCTTAAAACGTCTAGTAGCTCAGGTCTGTTAAAAATTATGCACTATGTTCGGACTTGTTGGTACCTTTTTGGAGTCAAAATCAGATAAAACACTCAGAAAAATCTTAGAAAAATCTAAGTATGTTTAAAGTTCGATTCGATTGTTCGATTGTGAAGATTTTGCTGTGAGTTCGATTGTGTTCGATTGCCGAAAAAGTCGAAAATCAATTGAACGATTGGTATTCCATTGAGTTCGATTACCGAACGTTCGATTGATTACGCCGGGTCTTTTGCATACCAAATAACTTGATGATCACACATCCCTAAAGGTTAAAGGTCTAAAACAATAATAACGGCAACAGTATATAAATAATAATGTTGACTGAAAACTAGCTTACGAAAACCGACAATACTTAGCGCTCACCGAAGGCTTTCGCAGACTAATTAGGAAATTAGTTTACTGACTTTTGTTCTGGGATAGTTGATCTAGATTTGTGTGAAGTTTGAGGATCTTGGGAATTAGTTTAAGCTGTTTACGGCGCTTCGTCCAATGACCAATAATATCGTGATCTATCGTCGGCGTGCGACCATAACTATACAATACAATACAATATTTTATGCACCTATTGCAGCTTACAGCTGGATTACAGGAGCATTGCGCATTCACACTTACTATATTCTAAGTATTTATACGATACAAAATTCTGAAAACGGACAGTATTCACTGGTTCCTTATGTAATTTACGTGACCTGAGGTTATACTGCTGGCTATTTGAATTGCTCACCAACCCTCTACACAAGGGCAGCAGCGGGTTACCCGGCTTCAAGCTTTGCATAAATTAGATTAAGCTTTGCATTAAATTAGATCAACTATCCCAGAACAAAAATTTCCCCGAGCGACTCGGGGAAATTAGTTTACTCACTTTTGTTCTGGGATAGTTGATCTAGATTTGTGTGATGTTTGAGGATCTTGGGAATTATTTTAAGCTGTTTACGGCCCTTCATCCAAGGACCAATACTATCGTGATCTATCGTCGGCCTGCGACCATAACTATACAATACAATACAATATAATAGTTTATGCACCTATTGCAGCTTACAGCTGGATTACATGAGCATTGCGCATTCACACTCACTCTATTCTAAGTATTTATATTATACAAACTTCTGAAAACGGACAGTATTCACTGGTTTCTTATGTAATTTACGTGACCTGAGGTTATACTGCTGGCTATTTGAGTTGCTCGGCAACCCTCTACACAAGGGCAGCAGCGGGTTACCCGGCTTCAAGCTTTGCATAAATTAGATTAAGCTTTGAATTAAATTAGATCAACTATCCCAGAACAAAAATTTCCCCGAGCGACTCGGGGAAATTAGTTTACTCACTTTTGTTCTGGGATAGTTGATCTAGATTTGTGTGATGTTTGAGGATCTTGGGAATTATTTTAAGCTGTTTACGCCCTTCATCCAAGGACCAATACTATCGCGATCTATCGTCGGCCTGCGACCATAACTATACAATACAATACAATATAATAGTTTATGCACCTATTGCAGCTTACAGCTGGATTACAGGAGCATTGCGCATTCACACATAACTATATTCTAAGTATTTATACGATACAAAATTCTGAAAACGGACAGTATTCACTGCTTTCATATGTAATTTACGTGACCTGAGGTTAAAGCAGAGCTCCCGCCGAAGGCGCCCGCGTAGAGGAGCCCCATAGCTACATGCAGGAGAAAAGGAAACAACACAAAAGTGTATATGCATCGATCTGTTTTCTGATGGACTTCCGGTTTGTTCGTCCGTGTGTCCGTCGTCGCAGAGGTGCGGGTTGCCTGTCTCGGTTCAGGCGGGAAAATGAGCACGCTCACGCGTTCAAATCAGTTTTCGTCATAAGGACGGTTTTTCCTCTTCCTAAAAAAATGAAGCGTAAAATCAAGCTGACAAATCAAAATTGAGAAAATGAGTTATCACGGAGCGGCATGACTCATGTCATGAACATGAAGAAATAAAGTTTGTCGTGGGAAAGAAACAAAGCTCCGTAGAATTGCCATGTCGGAAAAGAAGACAAACGAAGAGCTAGCGCGCAAGAGAAAGCACAAACAACGATAAGAAACTAATTATCAAGGTTGGTACTTGAACTTTGTAGCTAGAGTATAAAAGGGACATTTAGTAGTAATCATTTTTAATCAATCGCAAACTTTCATTCGAGTTTTTTCGAGCTTTCGCGGCTCGCTACTACGCTAGTTTGAAAAAGATGAAAGTTGCACGGGACGATCGTAGCCGCGCGCAAGAGAGATTTCTCTCGGGAGATTTGTTATTTTTGCACGCTCAGCTTTTGTGTTAACCTTTTTTTCAGGATTGCAATCTGGGCCGAATACTGTATTTTCTAGTGATTTAGTAGAGCTGACTGCCGTTATTCAGTGACTGTGTTTATCCTTTTGCGTGGAGACTCGGGAGAAAGTCATGTAATAGTGTCACGCATAGCAGCCATCTTGAGCTCACGAGCTTTCTCCAAGCGGCTCCAAAATTCAGATTTAGAAAATGGTACAATGATTCTTGAGATCTCTAATGTAAGTTAGCTACCAATTCTTAAAATTGAGACACTTTCTATATATTCGACTTCTCAATTTGGTTCGGCTACAGCGAGTTTTTCACTTGTAGTAGTAGACGAGAGAGACGTAAATTTTACGGGGTCGATTATAAATTAACTTTTGTGTTTAATTTAATTTTGTAGAAATTCCCAATATGTATTGCTGCAGGGTATGCTTCACAGAGTATTTCACATATGACAGGCAAGTGGGGACACCTAGGGACAATTATTGCTCTTTATCAAATTATGCAATGACATTGTTTAGTTTATTGTATCTCTTGCTCGGGAGTGTCAGGCATGAACTTAGAAGTGTAAGTTTAAATTTTGCTCATTTAAAATATCAACAAAGGGGATTCAACATAGAGGATGTTTTTGACAGGCCCCTGAAATTGATTTTATAATAAAAATAATAATAATAACGTGCTTATATAGCGCTTTATCCTCGCGGCTCAAAGCGCTTTACATTAATGGATAACTCATCCTATAAGAACCAGCTTTATAAACATGAGTGTGTGTTAGTATTGTGAGTTCTGTGACACTGAGGTTGGGCAACTTCCGACGGTCCTAGTGGTTCTTTAACGTCCCTCTGGTTCCGGTTAGTGTAGTGTATGTGAGAGACGGGGGGGGGCCTACGGTTTAACGTCCTTATCCGAGAAGACGCGTAGGTCTAACCATTTGCAGATGTTAGAGCAAAGGCAGCACCTTCTCCTCAATTATTAGAAAAAGACCCTGAGTGTTGGCCCGGCCAGGGTTTGAACTCCCAACCTCCCGAACATAAGCCCGGCGCTCTACCACTGCGCTAACCGGTCGATTTTATAACACGGTATTGCCTGTTTCAGGCACTCCTATCATTTATTTTTTTAATAATTATGAAAAATATGATCTACTTGCCTTCCAATAGAAGACCACTTTGTGAGGGGTCCCTAACATGCTCTGGATCATCTGCAATTCTCCCTCAATATTAGCCTCATTCAAGGTTGTACATTTCTTTGTTAATTATCACTTTTTGTGAACGGAAATATACAGTTGACTTGAATGTACTAAAAAAATTACACTGAAGATACATGTACATTGTATGTTTATTAGTATGTATAAATAAATGAATGAATATTCATTCATTCATAATTTCCTGCTTCTGATTGGTTGATCACCACTGGAAAATTCTTGATGTTTTAAAGGCAAGCGACTAGTTCCATCAATGACGTCAAAGATTGGAGAAGTTGAAAGTTGTTGCAAGTGTGACATCACACCTTTGTAGGCAGGATGGCAAACTGGCTGCTGCGGTGCTTGAAATTGTGCCAGATAGAGGTGTAAATACACCTAAAAAGATTCATTTTACACCTAACTTTTTCAACTTAGGATAAAATAACGACTGTGTTTTCATTTTCTACAGTGTTCGCTTAGTGTATTTACGCCTAGATTTTTGATGAATTACACCTATAATGTTCATGGTACATGGCATAAAATTACGACTTTGATTAGTATTTAGTTTCAAGCCCTGTCCGCTCCCTCAAAGAATTAAAGCTGGGAAATCTATTTTGAATGAATAATAAAACAATTAAAAGCTTGAATTCAAATAATAAAACAATCAATGAATTCAGCTTTGTATGATATGGATAATTATTAAGATCTAGGGGATGTTATCTACATTGACCTTTTACCTCAATGGATAATAATAATACCACCATCGATCTGAATAATTATCCATATCATACTCACATACTTCATTAATTGCTAAACTACATGGTCACATCCGATCACCTTTTTAAACAGATTTAGAAAAAAAAAGTTTATCGTGTATGAATTTGTTCTAATTTTTTATATTTTTTATTGAACTGAAAAATATTTACCCTACAACAATTGAATGAGAATAGCATGGAGTGAGAATTTAATTTAATTTTATTTTGTTCCCAAAATGGAACCAGATGCAATCCAGAGCATGTTAGGGACAAAGTGGTCTTCTATTGGTAGGTTAAGTAGATCATATTTTTCATTATTATTGAAACATGAATTATGATAAAGGAGGGCCTGATACGAGATAATTGCACATGATATAGGCATATAAATACTGCTTTTTGGGAGGGGGGCATAGCTGTCAACTCACCCGCATTAGGCAGGTGTCACAAGATTTTGAAGCCTGTCACCCGCATGATGATTGAAATTTTTTTTATACATTTACTGTATTTCACCATTGTCGCTCTCTGCATTTTTTCATACATTTAAGTTGTATTTTCCTGCCACGTGAGGGGGAATCGCAAGATTTTTGACAAAGTTGGGTTGACGGGTATGGGGGGGGGGGGGGGGTCCAATACTGTTGACATGTTATTATATTTCCTTCTTATACTTTGTTACCAAATTGTGATAATAATAATCTTTATTCCTGGACACCTTTCTTAGGTACATAGGAAACGAAAACATAAAAATATACAAATAATAAAGAGCGGCAAAACTAAAAAAAAAAAAAAAAAAAAAACTAAACCGTACATTCCTGAAATATACTAATGATGCTGTAAATGTACTTTGCTGTTAAGTTTACAATAGAATCATCTACCATTGCTAAACAGTACAAAAATATATCTTTCTGACTAAAACTACTAAATACTTGATTAACCTCAATCAATCTTTCAATAAAATCATTACGCACCACTTCTAAAGCGGGCTTTGAGCAACGAGAGAAAACATGAAATTCATCCCCTATCTCATTCAAATCACAAAGCTTACAAATTCGGGACTGATAAGGGATATTGTCATAACGTCCAGACTCAACGGGTAACTTGTGGGCTGAAATCCTTAACCTAGTTACTGCTCGGCGATACTTAACGTTAGCCACGTGCAATAAATATTTTTCAAAGCCCATTCTTGGTTTAACAAGTTTATAAGTCTGCAATTTACTATAATTCTGAATCTGGCATGCCCACGTTACACCGAAGTGTTTAAATAACTCAGATTTCATGTACTTTGAAATTATTGAAAAATTACTTTTGCCAACTGAAAAGTCTAAATTCTCCAACGACTTCAGATTACACATTTCTAACAAGTGATTAACAAATTTAACATTCTGCGCTCCTGTTTGAATACAAACCCTAGCAGCTTTTCCCACCAACTCATCCTTATACGAAGAGTCCTTTATCCGTAACCAGTACTTAGCCAGCAAAACAGACAACTGTACAATCATTGGAACCCTACCCAATTCCGCATAAACTGCTAAATTAACGGATTTATTGTGAACACCAAGAATGCGCTTACAAAATTTCAGATGTAATCTTTCCATATCTGACACGGTGCTAAAGAACTTTCTCTTAAATTCATCGAAGCTACTCACTTTACCTAAAACGTACGGTCCCCAAACTTCACACCCATACAACAGAACTGGAGAAACCAACGCCGTAAAAAGCTTCAACAGCACCTTCACAGGAACATTATCAATACTAGAGAAACTTTTGAAAATACTGTGATATGCCCGCAAAGCCTTATTTAACAACATTCTACGAGCTAGCTTAAAGCCCCCAGCAAAATGAAACTTCACTCCCAGATAAGTATACTCCTCCACACATTCTAATAACTCTCCATTAAACTTCCAACTAGATGTAGAATAAGAACGTCTCTGACAATGAGTACCAAAAATCAACACCTTAGATTTCTTTAAATTAACACGCAACTTCCAAGTTTTTACATATCCTTCCAGCTTGCGAAGACAATTGTGTAAACCAGATTGAGACTCAGATAAAATGGCCAAATCGTCCGCATAAAGAAGACAATTCAATTTTGTATCGCCAAGAGTAACGGAATCACAGGATGATCCATCAAAAATTTCCGGAATATCGTTTATAAACAAGTTGAATAAGGAAGGGCTTAAATTACAACCCTGTTTAACTCCGACATCTGACGGGAAAAAGGGCGTGATTCCTTGGCTCAGTTTAACAGCTGTTTTCACACAAGAATACATACTCATGAGAATTCCCAAAAACTTTTTGCTGAGACCATATTGAATCAACTTGAAAAACAGACCTTCTCTCCATACACTGTCATAAGCCTTCCTAAAATCTATAAAACACACAAACAATGGCTTTCGACGACCCTTATAATAATCAATCAACGTCTTTAAAACTAAAATGTGATCAGATGTACGGAACCCATATCTAAACCCTATTTGGCATTTGTTAAAAATGTTTTTTTCTCGTAGATAAGTATTCAAGCGAGAATTCAAAATCAAGGTTAAAAACTTCCCCAGACAACTGCTTAGACAGATTCCTCTATAATTTCCGGGGTCCAGCCTACTTCCTGACTTGTGTAAAGGTACAATGAAACCTTCAGACCACACTTTCGGAAATAAACCCTGTTCGAAAATGATATTAAATAACTTTACAAAGTAAGGTCCCAAAACACAAACTGAAGATTTGATTATTTCATTATTCAAACTATCTCCAGCACTCGCTTTTCTATTCTTCAATCTCTTAGCCGCATCAGTAACTTCTTTCAAAGAAACAGGGGAATCGAGAATAATATCATAATTAGTAGCCCAGGACTGAAAATCCTTAACTACCCGCGATTCCATGCTGCAACTCTCCGAAGTAAGGGTAATCTTATTTAGATCTTTGAAATAATTATACCATTCAGCAGGTGGTACCTCATCAACTTGACTCGAAGCCTTATGTGACTTAATGGAATTAACAAGCTTCCAAATTCTTTTGGATTCCGATCCTCCATCAATTCTATCTTTGATAATAAATCACTCTGAAACTTCCTTTTCAGGCGCCTCACCAAACGTTTATAATCTTTTTAGTTGTAAAAAACTTATGTCGTAGAAAAGAATCATTTGGATATTTCGATAATAAATGCCTTAAGTGGGGGGTATGCATATTTTTTGGAAACACACAATGTATGTTATTTCTTACTATACAATTAGAACATTCCTTAACTAATGTCTGATGTGGCAAAAAATGAAATTAAAATAGACGAAATTAACCAATTAGATGATAAAAAAGAAAATGTTTTATCTACCCTGATTTGATGAACTAATTATTATTGCGGCTCTTACAACATTAATGGTACTCCAGTATGTTCAGCTACTATAATTTATAAGTATCCATAGCCATGCATGGTTTACGTAAAACTGGTAAATAAAAGATCTGTCTTCAAGGCTCATGGCTTCATATCATTCAATTTCAGTGACAAAACATTCGCCAGAGGTGGCTTTTGGACACACCATACCATGACACAAGTAAAACATAATTAGAGCGGTTTTCACATGATTGTCGTTGTAATTTTAATTGACTTTTTAATTGCGATTAGTTTGGGTTGTGATTGTTAAAGAGAATGATCTTTGACCCTTCTGCCAATTAGATCGCATAGAGAAAATAATAACACAACTACTTGTGATTACTTCACTCACAAAGGCGAGTTTGTTGTCAAATTTCTATTGCATTTGATTGGATAGTGTTACTCATGAATTGCTTTCACTACAGTCATATGAAAATCGGTATATAGATTTAGAGAAATTGAATACTTATGTAAAATTTGGGTATCATCCGAGTTATGGCATTGCGAGGTTTCTGTTTTGCATGCGACACAAACCTTGTTATGGCATTGAGAAGTTTCTGTTTTGCATGTGACACCTTTCTCAAGGTGTGTCTGATGTCTGATTTGCATCAAGGCCTAAGGTAGAAATTTCTGGGGGAGGGGGCAAGCCTTAGTCATCCTTTTTTTTTTTGCTGGGCGGGCAAGCAGGTTTTTCCCCACATGTTGACATTAAAAATGTTACTTCCCCCCCACCATTTAGCTATGGTGCTGGAATGGTTTTGAATGCATTTCTATATAAAGGTTTTATCATCACTAATTGTGAGATGCCATACTGAAAAACTATCAGTCACTATCAGTGACAAAAAAAACACGGCAGACCTCAGGAGCCCCAAAAACATACAATATATTAGGGAGTGTCCCACCCCAAGCATACCTGGGAAATGTATTTCTTATTGGCTGTTCAAGTTTTTGTTCAAGCATTCCAGCTATAAATTACATATACGTTTTTGATTGTAATCTAATTAATTAAGTATTGTTGAATCATAGGATTTCAGAAAAGATCCATACTCATTCCTCCATAACGTGTTTTATACAATAACACTAATGTCATATAACGTTTTTCTCTTTATTGCCATTTGTGCTTTGCTATAATATCATTCCATTGGAAGGAGTTAGTACCTTAATGGGAACATTTACATGGAAAAATACGTAACTGAGGGAGCTCCGCTTTTAGCCAGTGGCTAAATCTATATATTACTGCTGGCTATTTGAGTTGTTTACCAACCCTCTACACAAGGGCAGCAGCGGGTTACCCGGCTTCAAGCTTTGCATAAATTAGATTAAGCTTTGCATTAAATTAGATCAACTATCCCAGAACAAAAATTTCCCCGAGCGACTCGGGGAAATTAGTTTACTCACTTTTGTTCTGGGATAGTTGATCTAGATTTGTGTGATGTTTGAGGATCTTGGTAATTATGTTAAGCTGTTTACGGCGCTTCGTCCAAGGACCAATAATATCGTGATCTATCGTCGGCCTGCGACCATAACTATACAATACAATACAATATAATAGTTTATGCACCTATTGCAGCTTACAGCTGGATTACAGGAGTAGTGTAGGAGGGTATTTTCGACATCATTTTTTAGAGAGTCAAAATAGGGAGCCAGGAAGTCAGGGAGTCAAAAAGAGGGAGGGGTCCACCTGACTCCCTATTCGAAAAGAGGGAGCAGTGGTGTCACGCAATCGTGACTCCCTAAATGGTTTAAGGAGGCGTGACATGGCCCACTTGACTCCCTAGGTATCAAGAGGGAGTCTGAAAGGGATAAAATAACATGGCCATTATTTAAAAAAAGAAATAAAATGAAATAAAATAGCCCTACCTCCCTATTGGAAAAGAGAGAGCAGTGGCGTCACGCAATCGTGACTCCCTAATCGGTTTAAGGAGGCGTGACATGGCCCACTTGACTCCATAAGTATCAAGAGGGAGTCTGAAAGGGATAAAATAACATAGTATTATAGAATGAAATAACGGTTAACCGGTTTGGTAGACATTGTCTGTTTTTATATTTCACAATGATCGGAATCAAAACATTAACCGGTGCTGACTGTGAAAACAAGGAGAAACAACGATCTTTGAATATTATTACTCAAACATTTGGTCTAGTTTACCCCGAATTCTGCAACGCTCAATGTTCAATTATGAGAAGCAAAGCCTGCTATGGCTGTGAGATCGATCATCCAAGTCAAAGACGCCACGACTGCTTGATGATGGATGAAGAAGAAGCGTGGTGCAAGTACTACGACCAAGCTAAGGAGTTGATTAATACAGGTCGAATAGAGTATTTTGTACTTGAAGTTCTTCGAGTTTTCAACTTATCCCTCAGTACATCTTGGATAGACTATGTAGAGACATTGAAGAAAACTAAGTGGGAAACAGTCTATCTCTGGAGGTTGCGACTCAAGCCATATGACGTTGAATATATTGGAGACAAAAAGTAGTGGAAGTGTTACCTGAGGAAACGTTTGATAAGCTTTCAGGTGGCCTTCTTTTAATTTTCTATGTGCGTTGACGCTACTCTTGAAAATGTGCAAAAATGTACGCACCGCTCGTGATAATTTGAGAGTCTTTGGTGTCTCATTTTGAGGCTTAGCTCAAGATAGCTGAAGAACTTGTCGTGGAAAATTCTTTAAACTGTTTTTATAACAGGGGAATGATAGTCTTATCAAAATGGTAAAATAAAAAATGGGGGTGCCCAATCTTATTTTCGCGCAATATCCCAAAAAGCGACTTTTTCTTGGTGTTTCTCGCTCAAATGGGGATATTTAGCTTGCGCACGCACGCTCGATTGCGTCATTTTCGAACGAATTGATCGCGCATCCATGCGCAGAACAGCGTGCGCCGTGCAAAACAGGGGAATAACCTTAAGGACGCATTAGTGTGGTTTTCCACGAAAAATCCATCGAAACTCGTCCTCGCTCCTCGGGTCCCCGCTTCTCGTGTCCCCGCTCCTCGGGTCCATGCTCCTCGTGTCCCCGCATCTCGTGTCCCCGCTCCTCGGGTCCCCGCTCCTCAAATCCCCGGGTCCCCGTTTTAGTAACGTCCGTCGCAATTTGTAATACACCTCCGTCGCAATTCACCGATCCCGCATTCATTGTTATACCCCTAGTTACTGTTGCTACGTCGGACAAGCCAAATTTTAACTTTGGCATAGAGCGCGGAAAAGACTCCGATTGCAGGGAGGTGTTACAAGTTGTTGCATGCAATTTGGATTTTATATTTTTATCTTGAAAAGCAGAATAATTATTGAAAAATCTTCGATATTCAAGTTTGTTGCTCGGACATTTTGAATTCCGTAGGGAAAATTCCTATTGTTTGCTATGAGTGGGCGGAGCTATCGTCAAAATAGGGATCGGTCAATTTGTAATACACCTCAATCGCAATTTGTAATAAACAAAGATGTCGAAGTTTGTAATATTTATTGATCTACATACCTTAACGCAACATCAAGCAGCGGCTTTTCGAAAGTATCTGCAAGCCTGAACGTCTACAATGTACCACCACCTCCCTCATATATCTCTCAGTTTTGGAAATGTCCATGCTCATTAAACGACCTTAAAGCCACATTTCAAAACAGTGTCTAACCGCTTGTGGCGTTTGACTTCGTTTTGGAGACAATTTGTGAAAATAAAAAATAATATATAGATTTAGCCACTGGCTAAAAGCGGAGCTCCCTCAGTTACATATTTTTCCATGTGAATGGAAAAGGGTTCCCATTAAGGTACTAACTCCTTCCAATGGAATGATATTATAGCAAAGCACAAATGGCAATAAAGGGAAAAACGTTATTTGACATGACTTTTACTGTGTCATCTTCCAATATCTCCAAATTTATTGAAAATGTTAATGTTATTGTATAAAACACATTATGGAGGAATGAGTATGGATCTTTTCTGGAATCCTATGATTCTACAATACTTAATTAATTAGATTACAATCAAAAACGTATATGTAATTTATAGCTGGAATGCTTGAACTAAAACTTGAACAGCCGATAAGAAATATATTTCCCAGGTATGAAAGAATAGGCTTGGGGTGGGGCACTCCCTAATATATTGTATGTTTTTGAGGCACCTGAGGTCTGCCATGTTTTTTTTTGTTGTCACTGATAGGGTATGTTTTTCAGTACGGCTTCTCAAAATTAGTGATGATAAAACCTTTACATAGAAATGCATTCAAAACCATCCCAGCACCATAGCTAATGGGGGGGGGGGGGGAGTAACATTTTCAATGTCAACATGTGGGGAAAAACCTGCTTGCCCACCCAGCAAAAAAAAAGGATGACTAAGGCTTGCCCCCCCCCCCCCCCCCCAGAAATTTCTACCGTAGGGACCGGTCATTATTTATGTCGGAGAGGGGGGTGGAGGAGAAAATACCTGTGATCCAAAAAAATTTCAAGAACCCCACCTGATAGCATTGATTGTTTTCGGGAGCCCCCCTCTGATAGACTGAAACATTTGAGGACCCCCCTTCCCCTCCATCCATGTCAGTCAAAATGATTCAAACAGGTCCTGAACGGGGTCCAAGTCCCATTACTCAGTGTAAAAGTTTCGCCAGATCCCAGTCCTGAAGTTTTCCCAGTGAAAGTTTTCAAAATCCCAGCGTTAAAAAGTGACTTTTAGACATGTGTAAAGAGTGTTTGTATTGCAGTCGTAGGGCAAAATTTTAAAAGCAGTTCACAAATTTTTAAAGCCACTCTTTACAGACATTGATATTTCATTGTTGGTTCAGTTAAAAGCAAATTGACCCATTTCTAGTTCTATTGGCCAAATCCCCCCTCCCCCCGACTTAAACCCACCCACCCCCCTCCGACTTAAATAATAACTGGTCCCTTAGGCCTTGATAACACAAGAAGCTGATATTTCATGTAAATCAGACATCAGACACACCTTGAGAAAGGTGTCACATGCAAAACAGAAACTTCTCAATGCCATAACAAGGTTTGTGTCGCATGCAAAACAGAAACCTCGCAATGCCATAACTCGGATGATACCCAAATTTTACATAAGTATTCAATTTCTCTAAATCTATATACCGATTTTCATGACTGTAGTGAAAGCAATTCATGAGTAATTCACTATCTAGTCAAATGCAATAGAAATTTGACAACAAACTCGCCTTTGTGAGTGAAGTAATTACAAGTAGTTGTGTTATTATTTTCTCTATGCAATCTAATTGACAGAAGGGTCAAAGATCATGCTCTTGAACAATCACAACCCAAACTAATCGCAATTACCAAGTAATTTAAAATTACCCACGACAGTCAAATGAAAACCGCTCTAATTATTTACTTGTGTCATGGTATGGTGTGTCCAAAAGCCACCTCTGGCGGATGTTGTGTCACTGAAATTGAATGATAATAGCCATGAGCCTAGAAGACAGATCTTTTATTTACCAGTCTTACGTAAACCATGCATGGCTATGGATACTTATAAATTATAGTAGCTGAACATACTGGAGTACCATTGTTTTTGTAAGAGCCACAATAATAATTAGTTCATCAAATCAGGGTAAAGAAAATATTTCTTTTTTATCATCTAATTGGTTAATTTCGTCTATTTTAATTTCATTTTTTGCCACATCAGACATTAGTTACGGAATGTTATAATTGTATAGTAAGAAATAACATACATTTTGGTAACAAAGTATAAGAAGGAAATATAATAACATGTCAACAGTATTGGACCCCCCCCCCCCATACCCGTCAACCCAACTTCGTCAAAAATATTGTGATTCCCCTCCACGTGGCAGGAAAATACAACTTAAATGTATAAAAAAAAGCAGAGAGCGACAATGGTGAAATACAGAAAATGTATAAAAAAATGTCAATCATCATGCGGGTGACAGGCTTCAAAATCTTGTGACACCTGCCTAATGCGGGTGAGTTGACAGCTATGCCCCCTTCCAAAGAAAGCAGTATTTATATGCCTATATCATGTGCAATTATCTTGTATCAGGCCCTCATTCATTTTTCAATAATAATGAAAAATATGATCTACTTAACCTACCAATAGAAGACCACTTTGTCCCTAGCATGCTCTGGGTTGCATCTAGTTCCATTTTGGGAACAAAATAAAATTAAATTAAATCCTCACTCCATGTTAGTCTCATTCAATTGTTGTAGGGTAAATATTTTTTAGTTCAATAAAAAATATAAAAAATTAGAACTAATTCATACATGATAAACTTTGTTTCTAAATCTGTTTAAAAGGTGATTGGATCCCTGGGATGATCGTCGGAAATGTTCAGTTTCACCCCTAAAAGATACCAAACATGGCGGGCCATGGCGTGGCTCAAATAATTTCTTACCCTAAAAGGTACCCTTAAAGGTGAGGCCTTATGTGCAAAGTAGGCGCAAAGGAAACAAGTAAAAGATACCCATCAAGAAATTTCCGTGTTTGTTTCTAATTTATCGTCTTCTCATCGAGTAATCTCTCTTTCTTACACGGTTTTTAGAAGCACCTTAATGAGAGAAAACAATTCGGACACATATTTCGGCCCTAAAAGATACCAATCTCCCTAATTTTATTGAAGATTAAGATCACCCCTAAAAGAGACCAGGGCCCCTGTGATTTTAACCCCTAAAAGATACGACGATCATCCCCGGTCAAAAAATATGGGAGTCCCCCCCCCCCCCGATGGTGGTATTATTATTATCCATTGAGGTAAAAGGTCAGTGTAGATAACATCCCCTAGATCTTAATAATTATCCATATCATACAAAGCTGAATTCATTGATTGTTTTATTATTCACTCAAGCTTTTAATTGTTTTATTATTGATTCAAAATAGATTTCCCAGCTATAATTATTTGAGGGAGCTGACAGGCCTTGAAACTAAATACTAATCAAAGTCGTAATTTTATGCCATGTACCATGAACATTATAGGTGTAATTCATCAAAAGTCTAGGCGTAAATACACTAAACGAACACTGTAGAAAATGAAAACACAGTCGTTATTTTATGCCTAAGTTGAAAACGTTAGGTGTAAAAGGAAATTTTTTAGGTGTATTTACACCTGTATCTGGCACAATTTCAAGCCCCGGAGCAGCCAGTTTGCCATCCTGCTTACAAAGGTGTGATGTCACACTTGCAACAACTTGCAACTTATCCAATCTTTGACGTCATTGATGGAATTAGTCGCTCGCTTTTAAAAAATCAAGAATTTGCCAGTGGTGATCAACCAATCAGAAGCAGGAAAATATGGTGAATGAATATTTATTCATTTATTTATACATACTAATAAACATACAATGTACATGTATCTTCAATGTAATTTTTTTAGTACATTCAAGTCAACTGTAAATTTCCGTTCACAAAAAGTGATAATTAACAAAGAAATGTACAACCTTGAATGAGGCTAATATTGAGGGAGAATTGCAGATGATCCAGAGCATGTTAGGGACCCCTCACAAAGTGGTCTTCTAGAATTGGAAGGCAAGTAGATCATATTTTTCATAATTATTTAAAAAAATAATGATAGGAGTGCCTGAAACAGGCAATACCATGTTATAAAATCAATTTCAGGGGCCTGTCAAAACTTCAAGTAAATGACAATTCGAAGAAAAACATCCTCTATGTTGAATCCCCTTGGTTGGTATTTTAAATGAGCAATTATTTAAACTTCCACGTCTAAGTTCATGCCTGACACTGCCAACCAGAGAAACAATAAACTAAAAAATGTCATTGCATAAATTGATTGAAAGCAATAATTATCCCTAGAGAGGTGTCTCCACTTGCCTGTCATATGTGAAATACTCTGTGAAGCATACCCTGCAGGAATACATCTTGGGAATTTCTACAAAATCAAATTAAACACAAAAGTTAATTTATAATCGACCCCGTAAAATTTACTATCATCAATCCGTCTCTCTCGTCTACTACTACAAGTGAAAACTCGTTGTAGCCGAACCAAATTGAGAAGTCGGAATATATAGAAAGTGTGTCAATTTTAAGAATTGTTAGCTAACTTACATTAGAGAATTCAAGAATCATTGTACCATTATCTAAATCTGAATTTTGGAGCCGCTTGGAGAAAGCTCGCGAGCTCAAGATGGCTGCTATGCGTGACACTATTACATAACTTTCTCCCGAGTCTCTGCGCCAAAGGATAAACACAGCCACTGAGAGTAACGGCAGTCAGCTCTACTAAATCACTAGAAAATACGGTATTCTGCCCAGATTGCAATCCTGAAAAAAAGCTTACCACAAAGAGCTTAGCGTGCAAAAATAAAAAATCCCCCGAGAGAAATCTCTCTTGCGCGCGGCTACGATCGTCCCGTGCAACTCTCATCTTTTTCAAACTACCCTAGCGAGCCGCGAAAGCTCGAAAAAACTCGAATGAAAGTTTGCGATTGATAAAAAATGATTACTACTAAATGCCCCTTTTATACTCTAGCTACAAAGTTCAAGTACCAACCTTGAGAATTAGTTTCTTATCGTTATTTGTGCTTTCTCTCGCGCGCTAGCTCTTCGTTTGTCTTCTTTTTCGACATATCTTCCCTGGCATTTCTCCTCTACGGCGCTTTGTTTCTTTCCAACGACAAACTTTATTTCTTCATGTTCATGACATCGGTCTCAGCTTCTTTCTGCTCCATGGTAACTCATTTTCTCAATTTTGATTTGTCAGCTTGATTTAACGTTTCATTTTTTTTATGAAGAGGAAAAACCGTCTTCCTCATGACGAAAACTGACACGAAGTCACGAAGTTCACACGAAGTAAAAAGTCTCAAAGAAAAAAAAAATCCCCTTTCAAATAAAATCGCCAATCGATCGCCAATTAATTTGAACGCGCGAGCGTGCTCATTTTCCCGCCTAAACCGAGACAGGCAACCCACGCCTCTGCGACGACGGACACACAGATACGAACAAACCGGAGTCCATCAGAAAACAGGTCGATGCATATACACTTTTGTGTTGTTTCATTTTCTCCTGTATGTAGCTATGGGGCTCCGCTAAAAAGGATGCGGCTTCAAAAAAAAAAAAAAACGATGCGGGCGGGGACGATAAACATGTATTATTATTTTTTGCTTGGACTAACCTGAGGTAATTTAATCAATTTTATTGATTTTCATTCTCAATAACCACGTTTATTGAGAGATGAAAATAGCTGGTAAAAATTCTACAGAATAAATCTTTACAAGTTTAGTTGTAGTAACATGAAAGTATAAGTAATTGCGGTACTTTAAAGAATAATTTACGTTGAATACTAATACTCGTACCTTTTTTCAACTGGCCAAATTGTTTTATACTTGATTCCAGAATAAAACGCCACCAAGAATATTCATTATTAATATTCATATCCTGAGGTACGAGTTCAAAACTTTTACCTTATCCAAACTGTATGAGCGTGACCTAAAGAATATATACGAAACCTGCTTTATCAACAACCAAGTTATTATTAGCATGAGAGCGTAAGACGTGTTTTATACTCTATTCATCCGTGAACGCGTATAAAACGTTTTCTAGCTAAACTTAATTAAAACAATAACACAAGTAGGAACGAGCATCTCATTTATTTATGCTTGTCGGAAAATACAACAATTATGGAAGCTGAATAGTGATAAATGACACTAATATAATAGTAATAGGGAAATACTGGAAATCAAGGCTTTAGAAGAAAGAGATGCCTTCGAATGACTAGTATCTAATTACAAGTTTTTTTAGCGGAGCTCCTTAGCGGCCGAAGGCCGCAGAGCGGAGCACCATAGGTATCGCAGGAAGAGTTCAATAGCTCAAAACAGAACTCAGGTATACGATCGACTTGATTTTTCATGGTTCAGCGGTATTCTATGGTATCGCGGGCGAGTCCGTGCGTGTCTGCGCGCCCATACCACAGGGAACCCCGGAACCGTCTGTCAATTTTCTGCAGGACTCTGTCTGTACCTCTGACTCTGTACAGAGTTTTTTTCTTCTAACTGTTAAAAAAAATCGATGACGAGCCGAGAAAAATGAAGAGAGAACATGAATAGAAGAGCAGAAAGAAATTCGAGGAGAGAGCTAGAAACAGAGAAGGGAAGAAGCCGGGCAAATCATGAACCACCGCCAAAGAGTGCAAAAACAAACGACACAACGCGCGACGGTTTTTACTCTTCATCAAAAAGTGAAACGTTTGAAATCAAGCTGGCAAATCACGATTTAAGAAATGAGTTACCAGCGGGAAGAAGTTGAAACCGATGTCATGATTATGAAAAAAACGGTTTGTCGAGGGAAAGAAGCAAAGCGAGTAGAGAAAAATACCAGTGCATGTACAGGGTACATGTCGAAAGTCGAAAAAGAAGACGGACGAAGAGCTAGCGGCTTTAGCGCGCGCGGGAAGACGCACAACGACCAGAAACCCATTTTCAAGGTAGGTACTTGAACTTTGTAGCTAGAGTATAAAGAGGGCATTCAGTAGTAATCACTTTTATCTATCGCAAACTTTCATTCGATTCGCTATTTGAAAATGATGAAAGTTGAATGCGACGATCGTGCCAGTGGCCGCTCGGGAGATTAGTCGTTTTTTACACGCTCATCCATTGTGGTTTAAGCTTTTTTTCCTGAATTGCAATCAGAATATCGTATTTTCTAGTGATTTAGATATCGGTAGAGCTGACAACTGCCGTGGCTGTGTTTATACTTTTGGCGGGAGACTCGGGAGAAAGTAATGTAAGAAAAGAAGTGTCACGCAAAGCAGCCATCTTGATCTCGCGAGCTTTGGTCATCCCTCCTCGACCATCTTAGAAGGTTAACCTCAAAGCGGCTCTTAACTTCAGATTTAGATAATGGTACAATGATTCTTGAATTTGCCAATGTATCTAAGCTTTTTATTTTTGAAATTGAGACATTTTCGACCTCTCAATTTGGTTCGGCTACAACGAGTTTTCAGGAGAGAGAAAGACGGATTGATCACTGATCCACGAGGGCCGATTATAAAACTTTTGTGTTTAATTTAATTTTGTAGAAGTTCCCAAGATGTATTCCTGGCTGTAGGGGATGCTTCACGGAGTATTTCACATACGAAAGGCAAGTGGAGATATCTGGTAATAATATTATTGCTCTCTGTCAATTTATGCACTGGCATTTTAGTTTTAGTCCTGTCCGATAGTGTCAGAAGGCATGAAATATAGATTTTGCTCAACATAGATACAATTCATAGTCTATAGTTAAAAATATTGCTTGATGTTTTGATAGATTTTGCTCAACATAGATACAATTTATAGCCTATAGTTAAAAATATTGCTTGAAGTTTTGACAGGCCCCTGAAATTGATTTCATAACATGGCATTACCTGTATCATCAGGCAATCCTCATTTAACTTATTTTTTTTTTTCAATAATAATAATATTATCTAACTTGCCTTCCAATAGAAGACCACTTTGTGAGGGTACCTAATAAGCTCTGGATCATCTGCATTCCAAAAGCTGGAAATGCATATTCACCAATTTGGGAACCTGGCCCTATCAGATACCCCAAATCCCCGTTTTTTATACCCTACCATAGAGCTAAGGTCAAAATTGTATACCCTACCACATACCTGAATTTATTCACCAGGGTGGCCCATTAATTGGGCGCTATCAAAGCGGTATTTTAATAATCATGAAAAGGTTTCAAAATAAACTACCTTTCCACTAATTGCGGCACAACTTTGCTTGAAATTTGTTTGCACTTGGGTAGCCATACTGAAATATGTACATACCCTATCAGCGACCAAACAAGGGAAAAACAAAACCCTACCGTAGACCTCAGGAGCCCAAAATCCATACCCTATAGGGTGGTGCATACCTGTATACCATATATATAGTCCCCCCCCCCCAATTGATTCAAGGTTGTAGATTTATTTGTTAATTTGTTATCACTTTTTGTGAATGGGATACACAGATGCCCTTGATGTACTAAAAATACATTGAAAATACATGTAAGATGTATGTTTTTTTATTATTATGATAAAGAAAAAAAAAATGAATATTGTACATTCACTTCGGATTAGTTGAGCATCGCCAGCAAATTCTTGATGTTTTTAAGACAAGTGATTTATGCCATTGGTGATGTCAAAGATTGGATAAGTGGAAAATTATTGCAAGCATGACATGTGCTTGTAGTCAGGATGGCAAACTGACAGATGCCTGCTCATTCAACGTTGTATGATATGGATAATATACGATCTTGGGGGTGTTATCCACATCAGCCTTTGGCCTCAATGGATAACACCCCCTTTATCTGAATAATTATCCATATATAATTGCTAAGCGTAATGGTTACATCCAATCACCTTTTACAAAGTTTTTTGTTTATGAATTATCTAGATTTTTTTATTGAACTAATTTTTTTTTATCAATTTACCCAGGCAACCTTGAATGAGACGCGCAAGAATTTCATTTACTTTATTTTTGGTTCCCAATATGGAATCAGAGGATCCAGAGTATGTTAAGGACTCCTCACAAAGTGTTCTTCTATTGGCAGGCAAGTAGATAATATTTTTTCATTATTATTGAAAAAAAATCAATAGTGATAGGAGTGCCTGATACAGGCATCAGATAATTGCGTTTGACATTATTCATAAATACTTGATTTGATGAACTCATTATTTTGGTGGCTCTTACAAAAAACAATGGTACTCCAGTATGTTCAGCTACTAAAATGTCTAAGTATCAGTGTAGCTGTCCACTCACCCACATTAGGCAGGTGTCACAAGATTTTAAAGCCTGTCACCTGCATAATGTTTACAAAAATGTTCATACATTTACTGTATATCACCTGCATTGTCACTCACATAATTTTTCATACATTTTCTCTATTTACTTGCCACATGAGGGAGAATCTCAAGATTTTTGGCGAAGTTGGGTTGACAGGTATCAAGTATCCATAGCCATGCATGGTTTACATAAGACTGGTAAATAAAAGATCTGTCTTCAAGGCTCATCAGACTTATTGGTTATTTTCTTTCAATTCAGTGACACAACATGAGCAGCCAGAGGTGTCTTTTGGACAGACCATACCTTGACACAAGTAAAACATAATTAGAGCAGTTTCCACATGGCTGTCGTGAGTAATTACGAATAACTTATGGTAATTGCGATTGGTTTTGGTTGTGATTGGTTAAGAGCATGGTCTTTGATCGTTAAGACAGTCAGATTGTGTAGAGAAAATAATTTACACAACTACTTGTAATTGAATCGCCCACAAAAGGGAGAGATTGTGAATCACCTCACTCTCTGATTGGTTAATTGTAGAATTTCTATTGCATTTGATAGTATAGTGAATTACTCATGAATTGCTTTCACAGCAGTTATGTGAAAGCCGCGATACAGTGTATTTTTACTATAAATACTTGTCAATAGAATCGGTAGGAGAGCATGTTGCTAAATGATGCGAATGTTGTAAAGTAACCGTGCTTATATAGCGCTTATCCTCGCGGCTCAAAGCGCTTTACATTAACGGATAACTCATCCTATAGAACCAGATTTATAAACACGAGTGTGTGTTAGTATTGTGAGTTCTGTGACACTGAGGTTGGGCAACTTCCGACGGTCCTCGTGGTTCTTTAACGTCCCTCTGGTTCCGGTTAGTGTAGTTTATATGAGAGACGGGGCCTACGGTTTAACGTCCTTATCCGAGAAGACGCGAAGGTCTAACCATTTGCAGATGTTAGAGCAAAGGCAGCACCTTCTCCTCAATTATTAGAAAAGACCCTGAGTGTTGGCCCGGCCAGGATTTGAACTCCCAACCTCCCGAACATAAGCCCGGCGCTCTACCACTGCGCTAACCGGTCGTCGGTAATGTTGTAAACTACTTATTAAAAAAATTGGAGAAGAAATCGCTTCTAGTGTCCTCTGTTTTAAAAAAATTGGCTGAGAAACTTGATGTTTAATGAAAGTTGCTATGCAAATTAGTTACAACCACTAGTCGTTGTATCAGGTTTACAACATGCTATGGTCCAGTGGTTCTTATTGTGTTTCTATTGTGTTGTTCTTATTAATTATTCATGAATTGTTTAAGCATGAAATAATTATAAACTTCTTGTGTTACTCAATTAAGCAATAAAAAGTGCACTCAATTAAGCAATAATAAACGCACTTGGAATGCTAGAAAAACACTTCAAATGTTTGAAACTCCAGCTCGTAAGTTTCAAACTTTTCTCTTATTTTTCCAGCATCCCTCGTGCGTTTCTCACATTTTAAACCAATGGAAGTCTGCTTTGTATTGCTTTTATAAAATAGCTTCGCATCTGCCGTGCGTTTATAATGTAAGAATGCACAGCTCTCAACCAATCAGAGCGTTCGTACTATCTTAGCTATTTTATAATGTATAATAGGTTTGGTTAAGTATGTGCTACACAATAGTGCATCAGGAAGGGGGGGGGGGGGGGGGGAAGCAGTCACCTGGGTGGTCCAGTTGGTCTCAATCAAAGAAGAAATTTTGCTAATTATGTAAAAAATTCTAATATAAGCTGTCTTTATTTATTACTAAGTGCGGGTAGCCATACTGTAATACATACCCATCAGAGACAAAACAACTATACCCTACGGCAGACCTCCTAGCTGTAACCTTTCCTCTGTGTGCCTATGGCAGACCTCAGGAGCCCAAAAGACATACCCTATGTTTTGGTGGGTTTCGAAATGGAGCTCGGAATTCCAGGGTGGGTGATTGAAGTAGAGCTTGGAATTCCAGGGTTGGCACCCTTAAAATACGAAATTCCAGGGTGGTAAGCGCAATTTCCACAGTGGTCATACGAAAATCACTGAAATTTCAGGGTGGGTGGTTCAAAATCCAGGGTGGGTAGCTGTGACTGGGGTACTCAACAGGTGCAATTTTTTTTTACTCGAGAAATATATTTCTTATTGACTGTTCAAGTTTTAGCTTACGCAATCCTGCTCTAAATTACATATAAGTTTTGAGCTTGTAATCTAATTGTAGGATCCTAGATTTTGGAATGACACATTAATTTTTAGTAAAACTGGTTGCAAGAAAAAAAAAACTTGTGGAAATAACGTATTGCACTAATCTTTTCCATTCACATGGAAAAAATATGTAACCGGGAGCTCCGCTTTTAGCCAGTGGCAAAATCTATATATTACGCTATTCCCGAAGGATTACTAACAATATCTGTTAATCACGTCAATCACTGTTTACATTGCGTACCGCAAGAAAATATATTTAGACCACGTCCGCACTGAAAACCGATACTTTTTGCTCCGTTTTCCAAAAGATTTGCGGCCACACTTATCGTTTTCGTATCGTTTTCGCCCGTCTTCACTACAACGCGTATCCGTACGAAAACGCATGCTCAAACGAGCTCAACGCATGCGCCTGTTGGCCCTCCAAATTGGCCCGGTGTGCTATGGTGACGTCATCGTTTTCACATAGCATCGTTTTCACCCGACCACACTAGAAAACAGCGTTTTCAAACAGCTCCGTTTTAAAATCGCTCTACCGTTTTAAAATCGACCACCGTTTTCGGTGATCGTTTTCGGCGTTGTAATGTGGACGATAGCCGTATCCGGGGCAAAAAGTATCCGTTTTCGTTTGATTTGGAGTAGTGTGGACGGGGTCTCAATAACAGTTGTAATAATACTGGTAACGTATTTGGAAAGTACTTAGTACTTTCTCATTTGATTAAACGAGTAGCACATATTTTCTTTGTAGTTTAAGTTAGTTTATTTGCTAACTCAATTAAGACATGCT